>JAXCGZ010019437.1:0-55929 GCA_037179515.1 Halocaridina rubra | reverse complement strand
GAATTTAAGTATTTTCTGACTTACGTCGAAATCCAGTTTAAGTCAGCTGTCGGGAACAGAACCCTGACGTAAAACAGGGTTCCCCTGTACTGCTATAGAGAATGTATATATTTCATAGAAGTGATAATTTGTCAAGTGCGAGTGTAAAAGTCCTAACTATAATCTATTAACAGTTATTCTATATTCTATCTTTATAGCTTTGAGAAGTGAAGCCCCTGAACCCTAATGAGTTGGTCTTCCTAAACCTCACTGGAGTCTAGTCGCTCCTGAGACTAAAATCTAGCCATGATCTCCTCCAAACACTGGTCAAATAATAATAATAAACAAAAAAAAAAGTCTCATTTGGCAGTCTGGAACTGGTACTTATTTTTTCTTTTCCCCATGAGTTGATAACTGACACTATGATTTGCCAAGGGAGTTTGAAATGGTTTCAACTTAAGTGTCATTCCCTCCAGAAACTGCTACTTATTATTTTTACCCATCTAAAAATTGCAAATTCCAAGGCTTTCCAAATTATTCCTAGAAGGCAATGATGATATGGGAAAATATTTACATTTACACTCCTGTTCAAAAGAAAATCTCACTGCATTCTTATACTAGCTTTGGTTAATTAATTCCCAATTAAGAAACAAGATAAGAGAAATTAGTGTTCATTAACAATTTGAGATATTTTTACAATGTTTTGCATTTTCATTTCTATAGCTGTGGGTGTGAAAATACATATCCAAAGAGAAGTGTACTAGGAAGTTTAAAAAAAAATATAATTACATCACAACCACGGAAAACATACTCAAAACTACTGAATAACCAATATTTTAATGATCAACTCGATGTTGGTGAGAACGAAAACAATTTTAAACATTCGTTTTAAGCACCTCTTCTTTTTGGAATATAAAACTAACGTAATTAACCTAGCTTTTCTGGGCTGACCCAACTAAACTAACTCAATTTTGATGCCTTACATACCTGAATAGGATCACAGTCATGGGAGCCTGAAAAAAAAAACTCTGAATCTAAATGTACACTTTTGGCCTCTTGGTATTTGCAGCATAACCTTACCTTACCAACCCAACCTGACGGTCACCCTCAAGTTGCAAGTGGATAGATTAGGTTGGCTAGGCTCACCTAGTCTACAAAATTTGGCGAGAATAATATGGGTGGATTTATCTCAAGTTTTCCGTTGAACAGTGATAAAGACTACTTTGATGTCCTTATTTCATGACCAGCGAATGACCAAGACACTTGAAAAACCAGTATAATAAAAAAAAAACAGTTATACATACGAAGTTTTTTCCAAATCAAAGACATATCGCTGTCTAAGCTTCGTCAAGGAAAAAAGACAGCCATCACGCTTAATCTCTTCCCAGCAGCTGACCGAGTAAACAAGTTGACTGACAGCCATTCCCTATAGATATGAGACAAGTGAGGCTATGCGTTTCGTTCTCTATAACTTATTTAGATATTATCAGGGCACAATGCCCAATTTCTTAAATATTAAGTATATGAACAGAACGTCAACATAAAATTTTACTTTTTTTAAATTATGATTCTATTGATGATTTCATAAAATAATTCTTTGGCTAAGACATTAAAATAATATATAATTTATTTTTATACGGAACGCAGCCATAAGACTATAATTGACTCGCTAATAGATTGAATTCACTGAAGGTTGGGGGGAATGGGGGATTAAATTGATGGGGATACGTATTATCTCTACCCGTAGAATCGTCATTGTTGAAATTTCTTAGTTTCGTCACTAGGGAGGGGGGGGGACTGGAAGGGGAAGGAAGAAAGGGAAAAGCACGAAAAGGAAATAAAGAGAGGCACACCCTCTTGCTAAGGTAATTACCTAATTGTGCTTACGGGAAAGAGACTCAAGTTCGTAAATCCCCATCTCCTGGGCGATTCCATTTTTGTATTTAATGATACATATCAATCTTGTCCTTAAAACTATGGATTGAGTAAGGATTTACTAACTCCTCGCTTAGCGAATAACAGTTATCAACTACTCTTGAACTAAAACCCGCCAGAGAGGAGGCGAAGCCTTCTACAGGAGGGTATAAACCACAAAAATTAAAAGTAAAAAAAGTACTTCCTTACATCCTGCAAAGAAGTTTTCTTACGAAGTTTCAAACTATGACCTCTTGTTCTATTGCCAGCTATATCAAAATATCAATCCCTATTCGCTCTGTCGTAACCATCAAGGAATTTGAAAACCGTCACCATATCCATCTCATTCTTCTAGCTTCAAGTGATGATAAGTATCCCTCAGCTCTCCTCATAACTGAGCTTGCATAATTCTGGCACCAATTTCATGGCATGTCTTTGAACTTTTTCCAGTTTAACTATGTGCATTTTCAAGTGTGGATTCCAAAAGGGGGCTGCATATTCAACCTTGGCCTCATATAGGTTACATATTTCTGAACATTTCCTTCTCTGTCCTGCTCTATGTGCTAAGAAAGCATATGCCTCCCCTACTTTGCCATTTATATACATTTCCGGAGACAAACCTACTAATATGTTTACTTCTAGATCTGTCTCACTTTCTTTCTCTTAAAGTGCTGCTCCTGCCATTGATTGATCAAGCTTGGGCCTTCTTGAACTTGTACCCGTTCTCATTACCTTACATTTAGAAGTATTGAATTTTAATACCCACTTTTCAGACTACTCATGCGGACTATTAAGGTCTCCCTGGAGTCTTTTACTTTCTTCACAATCCTTGCATCATCTGCAAACATAGTCATGAATGAATTTACAGACTCAGGCAGGTCATTTACATATACAAGGAACAAAAGTGGCCCTAAAACTGAACCCTGTGGAACTCCACTACTAACCCTTCTCCATTCAGACACTGAGTGTCTTACTCTAACCCTCTGTTCCCTTCCTTCTAAGTAAGTTTTTATCCATTCCAAGACAATTCCACCTATTCTGGCCATTGCTTGCAGCTTCTTAAAAACTCTCCCATTTGGTACCATGTCAAATGCCTTCTTGAAGTCTGGGAATATGCAAACTGCCGAACCCTCTCTTTCCTGTAAAATTCGGCTTATTTCATCATAAATTTTTAATATGTTTGTTACTGTTGATCTACCTTCTCTGAAGCCATGTTGTCTCACCGATAAAAAATTGAAGGATTCCAAGTGAAGAGAGATGTGGTTTGTTAGTAATTACTCCATAACTTAACAAAATATGTTGGTCAAGGAAACAGGTCTATAGTTTAGAGCCGTATCCCTCCTTCCCTTTTTGAAGATAGGTACCACGCTTGTTTCCAGCATCTTGGAATCTCCCCAGATTTTAGCGACTTTACAAATATGATATATAGTGCCGCCAGTATTGATTTAGCGCATTTCTTTAGTAAATAAGGGGATATATCATCAGGATCTGTAGTTTTATGGGCATCTAACTCCATCAGCACTTTGCATACCTCTGTGGTTGAAAAAATTTTTCTCTAATACCGGCCCATGAGATTCTATCTTTGCAATCAGAAGGGGTGGAGTATTTTCTACTGTAAATACTGACTGGAACTTCTTGTTTAATTCTTTGCAGGTCTCTTCATCAGTCTCAATGATGCTTCCAACCACTCGCTTTAGCTTTAAAATTTGTTCTTTTACCTTTAGTTTTCCTGAGATAAAGCAGTGGAAAAGATTGGGATTTTCTTTAGTCTGTTTGGTGATATCCCTTTCATAGTCTCTTAAGGCCTCTCTCCTTTTACTTAGGTAATTATATCTTACTCTATTATAAGTCTACCAGGAATTTATGTTTTTTCTCCTCCTATACATTATTGTGTGCCCAGAGTATGAAGCGTAATATCAAGAAAATTATGTAATAAGAAACGTGAATCAAACCACTCAGCTTGGTTTACAAATGGTCTCTGTTATAAATATAATAAAAGATAAATGAAATACGCAGTAGCTTCAAGCGCTATACATATATTTATAATATTCATTTCACTAAAAATCTCCCCCCTCAATGTAGTGAAAAAATAAAGAGTAAACTCAGTGAGAACTTTGACATAAAAAAGTATATATATATATATATATATATATATATATATATATATATATATATATATATATATATATATATATATATATATATATATATATATATATATATATTGTGGAGGATTTCCTGTGTGTTATTACCCTTCGATCTTATAACCCCCTAAATTCGGAAATCCTGACACGGCTTCAGTAGAGGCCTACCACGATCTCAAATTTAAATCCTCTACTAATAAAATATAATTAATATTACATGCATAGACATACATGCAAATATTTTATAAGGGGGTTTATGAACTGCTGATATGTGAATATTTAAATAAACGCTCCTTACCTTAAATTAAATTTCCTCATACAGAATAATAAATTTTCCAACATACATTCTACCTACGAGTGTTCAATTAAATGAGCTCATTCTGTCCCTCACACGTAGTTATAAATATTGTTAGAAATAAGTTAAATCTGTTCTCATCTATCAGGAAAACCCTGATGTCGTCAGCAATCACGGGACTCCAAATCAAACTCGAATATCTTCTGATCCACGTATCTCTATTACGTTTTCTACTTGAGTGTCTCGTAATGCCTCACGAGAACATCTAATTACTCATTATTATATGCACCATCAATATTCATGATAAACATGCATTATACTTACGTCACAAACATGAGTGTCTCGTAGCATCTCACGAGGACAACTAACTTTTTGTAAGAAAGTCTTACAAAACTCCCCTCATTTGTAGGGGTCATTGGTACTAGGACTAACTTGAGTTATGACTTGCTTACAACAGTTCTTTGTTTAAACAGGCGATACAATAAGTGCTATCAAGGCGGTGAAAGGTTAATGGCTAAATTCCATTAGCTTCCTTTCTCCAAGTCTTCTACAGCCAGCCTCCATAATAAACTACACATTATACATACGAATATACGTGTATAAATGATAGAAATTAATATGTACACTACTAAGTCTAAAAGTATACATACATGAACTTACGTTACAATAAACGAAACTATATGCAAAATAACACTTACATAATATACGTAGAAATAAACTATCTTGAAATATATTCAAGACATCCTGGGCCCCTCCAAAAAAGAAAAAAATGGGGGTCTCCCCATCAGTACTACAGTTTATCATCTATGATTGAGCTTGCCCACAATTCTTCAACCCTTTGGGCAGCTTGACGTTCAGATCTTTCATAATTTGATGATTCCTCTTTGTATACTTCTGACAACAGATATTCCCATGAGAGCTTTTCAGACCAAGCTCTCTGAATAAGAATTTTTCCTCTTCTTAGTAAGGGTGATGTTAGACCTAAGGGGTCCAAAAATATACCCACCAGTGGCAGAAGTCTATGTTTGGTCAACACATCTCTAGCCTTCAGACCTTTCAAAGACAACTTGTCTGTATTAACATTCCAGATTAAACTAATGATTGTTTCTTTAGGAGATCTAGATTTTTCAGAAAGGCACTGATCCAGTACCCTTGGAAGTCTTGCATTGTTTGAATTCCATGCTTGGAGTGATATATCGGCCTTTGCCCACTCTACATCTGCAGTATTCTATACATCAAACTGGTTCTCTTCTCTGGTACCAGCATCCAACAAATTACTTACATGAATATTCTCCAGTATCTCCTCCAACTGTTCTATTAGAGACTTCATTTGTCCAAAGGCACTCTGAAAATTGTGTGGGATATGAATGTGGATAGGTTTCCAGGGAACAGAATCTGTAAAACTTCTAAGTGTAGTTTTATCTTCGTAAAGCACTTCTTGCTTTACCCCAATACTCTCTGGCTCCCACAACTTATAAGCAGGCTCTATGGTCTCTGCAATCAGCAACTTATTAACAGCTCTATGACCTCCTCAGTCAACAACTTATTAACAGGTTCTATGGCCTCAGCAATCAACAACTTATTAACAGGCACTGTGGCCTCTTTAATCAACAACTTATTATCAGGTTCTATCGCCTCTTCAATCAACAACTTATTAACTGGCTCTATGGCCACTCAATCAACTCTTGAGTAGCTGCAGGAAAAAAACTGTGTTCCTACTCGCATAACAATATGGCTTTGCACATTACTGGGTTCATGTTGAGTATCACAAGGAATATGGCCATACAACACGACACCACCCGGTGTTTCCATCAAAGCATAGACATCTCACTTGTTAATACCACTAACAAAGTGACTAAAATGTAAGGCACCAATAACAATGCCAATGTTATCAAGTACATCACTATCAGTATCTTCATCGGCCAACTTGTGACCATTAGACTTTAACACATTTGCAGCCTTTGCTAGTCCTGGAGTGTGGATGCTAATTACCATGTCATCAACTACAAGTAATTTAACTCTGGCTCTTCTTCTCCCCAATTTGATAACTACATTTACAACAGGAAAACTTCCTTTCTTCATCTCAGAATGAAATGCATCAATACCAAGAGACATTTCATCTCCTGGGCTTAATTTAAGCCTTTCAGCTAATTCCCTAGTTATAAAGGAACACTGGGAACCTGTATCAAACAATAACCTAGTGTTTACACAAAGATTTCCCTTTGAGCTGCTTATTTTTCCACTTGCAGTAGGCAGAGCACATGAAGGTAAACTCGGCTTCACCATTTGCCTCTGTACTGCATTCATAGTCATCACACTAATATGTTTCTTGTCCTTTCCTGAGTCAAAATGTTCTTGCTCATTGCTCGACTCATCTAAATTTGAACCATTTCCTGACTCTTCATTCAGAAATATAGGTTCCTTAAGAAATTCTGACTCTTGTTCATAATACAAGACTGCATGATGACCATTTTTCTTACACTTCTTACAGTTTAATTGAGTGTAACATTCATTTGCATAATGCCCTGACTGAGTACATCTCAGACATTTGTTATTTTCTCTCAATTTGTCTCTGCGTTAGTTTATGCTAACCACTTTATTACACTGTTCAGATTTATGACCTTGCCAACCACAGAATACACATTCTGATATACTAATTACTCCTTTTGAAACAGAGCCTTAACTACCTACATTCTTTTTATAGGACTGAATCTCATCTCTCTTGGAGGCTTGGATCTCTCCCTTTGCGTTATCTTTAGTGTGGTTGCCTTCTATATAATATACATATTTTCCCAGTTCCTTCAAGAGAGTTTCGAATGTGTGATATTTTGTGTCTATTTTCATGCTAATCCAGTTCTCAACATCCTCTGGTAATTTCATCATCACGAGTTCTGAAAACACCCAATCAGTGTTCTCCATGTCTTTATGATTTTTCAGACTTCGAGTAATGGCTTCTACTTCCTGCTTGAACTTAAAAAGTGATGAATAATTAGAAGAGGGAGTTGGTATTTTTACCAATTTCCTCATTAAATTTCGTACAATTCTGTCCTTGCTGGCATAAACAGCTTGTAGCTGTTGAATGCATTCATCAAAACTCTCACTAGCAACAGGATATCCCTTTATAGTGTCTTTTGCATCTCCTTTAAGGGCATTTCTTAAGATGGTAAACTTTTTCATAGTTGCCATAGAAGTACTATGTACTAAACTATCAAACGTATCCCAAAACTCGTTCCATTCATCATAGTTTCCAGAGAACTGTGGTACTTTTACTTCAGGAAATTTAGGTGTGGGTTGCCCACGTGGGAGGTTTGAACTCTCGGAACTAGGAGCTCTAGTACTCTTCATAGTTCCTAACTTACAAATCCGTTCTAGGACTGCTAAGCTAATATCGTTTACTGTTTCAGCTAGATTGTCATGTTCAGTATCTTCCTCTTCAGAATCCCCTTTAAGGGGCTTATACTCGACATATTCTTCATATTTCCTATCATATCTTCCGAATATTTCTGTTAGCGTATGATGACATCTTTCTAAATTATTAACAACAAGTGTTTCATCATCTTTGGCAAGCTCTGTTTGACACTGAACATAATCACGTTGAACCAATTCCTGAAAGCGTTTTAATGCCTCAGGTTTAACCGAAATATTGAGAAAGCAAATAGAACATAAAACAACAAACAAATAGTTGATGCAATTTTATCATCAAAGAATCCACGATCTTCTTTATGCATCCACAGTGCAACAAACAATCACTCTGTAAAGAGTATCAAAGACAATCTTCCAAAATTTCAAGATAATAACATACAGTTATTTAATTCCAGCAATTATGACGTCAATCCATAAAGTGTAAAACACACTATTCATAAGTTAAACGACACTGTTAAGTCAGCAACAGTAAATGGAAAGTGTAATGCAAACCACACTGTTCCTCCAATAAATGACACTGTGCACCTAGCAGTAGGTGGGTTACTACCTTCTGTTTATTTACGTAAACAAAGGAATCAATACGACATTCTAGACATCGCTAAATGGGATATATGTAAACACACAAATCCCTAAAAACCACTGTTCACCCAGCCGAAATTGGGTAATAATTTCCAATTTACTTAGTGGACGCTCAACTACGAAAGAATATTTCGTTTCCACAGAGAGAGAAACACTTTATCCACGCGGGAAAAAAATACTCTTATCTATTTCAACAGCCACTTAACTTTCAAAGTTATATTCGCAATATTCCTGCAAATACATGCAATGCTCTTCCTTTTTTTTTCTCGCTGAAATATGGACAATTTTAACCGTAGAGTTTTACACTAACTTCTTACAAGGCGGGAGTTTATCTAAAATGTACACTATTTTCACCATTACCACACCAATTCTCATCCGGTTCAAAGGACCAAAAGCTGTGGAGGATTTCCTGTGTGTTATTATCCTTTGATCATATAACCCCCTAAATTCAGAAATCCTGACACGGCTTCAGTAGAGGCCTACCACGATCTCAAAATTAAATCCTCTACCAATAAAATATAATTAATATTACATGCATAGACATACATGCAAATATTTTATAAGGGGGTTTATGAACTGCTGATATGTGAATATTTAAATAAACGCTCCTCACCTTAAATTAAACTTCCTCATACAGAATAATAAATTTTCCAATATACATTCTACCTACGAGTGTTCAATTAAATGAGCTCATTCTGTCCCTCACATGTAGTTATAAATATTGTTAGAAATAAGTTAAATCTGTACTCATCTATCCGGAAAACCCTGATGTCGTCAGCAATCACGGGACTCCGAATCAAACTCGAATATCTTCTGATCCACGTATCTCTATTACGTTTTCTTCTTGAGTGTCTTGTAACGCCTCACGAGAACAACTAATTACTCATTATTATAAGCACCATCAATAATCATGGTAAACATGAGTGCCTCGTATCATCTCACGAGTGCAACTAATTACTCATTATTAAATGTATATGCACCGTCGATAATCACGGTAGCAAATGAATGTCATAAATATTAATTACGACCGCTTTCATGCATTATAATTACGTCACAAGCATGAGTATCTCGTAGCATCTCACGAGGACAACTAACTTTTTGTAAGAAAATCTCACAAAACTCCCCTCATTTGTAGGGGTCCTTGATACTAGGACTAACTTGAGTTATGACCTGGTTACAACGGTTCTTTGTTTAAACACGCGATGCAATAAGTGTTATCAAGGCAGTGAAAGGTTAATAGCTAAAATCCATTAGCTTCCTTTCTCCAAGTCTTCTACAGCCAGCCTCCATAATAAACTACACGTTATACATACGAATATAAGTGTATACATGATAGAAATTATTAGGTACACATACTAAGTCTAAAAGTATACATACATGAACTTACCTTACAATAAACGAAACCATATACAAAATAACACTTACATAATGTACATAGAAATAAACTGTCTTGAAATATATTCAAGGCATATATATATATATATATATATATATATATATATATATATATATATATATATATATATATATATATATATATATATATATATATATATATATATATATATATATATATATATATATATATATATATATATATATATATATATATATATATATATATATATATATATATATATATATATATATATATATATATATGTATATATATATATATATATATATATATATATATATATATATGTGTGTGTGTGTGTGTGTGTGTGTGTGTGTGTGTGTGTGTGTGTGTGTGTGTGTGATTACCTAATTGTGTTTACGGGAAAGAGCCCAAAGCTCGTATCTTCCCGTCTCCTGATCGGTTCCATTTTATACTTAGTGATACTTATCATACCTGTCCTTAAAACTATGGATTGAGATAGCATTAACTACCTCCTCGCTTAGCCAATTCCAATTATCAACTACTCTTACACTGAAAAAGTATTTCCTTACATCCTGCGAAGAAGTTTTCTTACAAAGCTTCAAACTATGACCTCTAGTTCTAGAGCCAGCCATATCAAAATATCGATCCCTATCCACTCTATCATAACCATGAAGGAATTTAAAGACTGTCACCATATCCCTGTGACAGAGTGTTTCGCTCAATGTCAACAGAGGCTGTTAGATGCCTTATTAATTAAATTAGTAACATAACTGTTATTTTCTAACTAAAAAAATTAAAATAATTCCCTTTAATATAACTGTTATTTTCTAACTAAAAAAAATTAATTCCCACTTCTTGACTTTCGCAGATTATGATTATTTGCTATTTGTATTTTTGCTTATAGCTAATTTTAAATAGCTTAGTTACTCTTCTTGTACGTGTAGAAGTATAGCCCCAATATAAAGGCTGCTCCTATTTTTCTGTCTGTAACGAGCCAAGAAAATTAAGAAAAGAATAACCAGTAACCTAACTTTTCATTATTATTCTCGTTTTATTTTATTTGCTTCCACTTGTTGCACCTAAAAATACTGTCTCTCCCTTGCATCTCTGCTAAAATTGCCTGCCAGGGACCACCACTAAAATAGTCCTTAAAATGAAATCAGAGCCAATTACTGCTCTAGGAATGTCTCCTACAGATGACGTCACGAAGCACAACAAGGAGACGCTCTCTTTTGGCGCCGAGACTGCCCAGAGGCAACATCTCGCCTGGGTGGTCTAAGTTTATTTTAAATCATTTTACGTGGCATCTTCACAGGAATTCATCTAGCACAACAAGGAATTCATCTAGCACAACAAGGTGAGGGATAGTGTATGGTAAAGCTCGTGGGTCAAGCAAATTGGTTTATTTTCGAGAATTAGTTACATTCGTTACTGGATAAATCTTATGGATTTCTATTCTCAGATTCCATTCCCAGTCACACGAAATTTTGTAGATTACCACACTGGAATCTCACATGCCAAAGTTAATTCTTTAACCTGTAAATTACAGCTGATATATATTGCTGAGAAGTTTCTTTTCACTGAATGTGATAAACGAAAATCTCATCCTCTGAAGACTAGTTATGAGCCCGTAAAAATCTATCTCTCTTCCTAATAAATTCTAATTTCATTTCACCCCTTTCTATCATCGTAAATAAAGTGTTTTTACTTCAAAAACTCGTCAATAAAGCTATTTGCCAAAAAGCCAAATTGCAAATATTCAAAAGGTAATTTTTCCCAGTTGGCTATGCAAATATTTCTTATTAACCACATTTTAATGAATGCATACCGTATTTATCTTGCTAATTCTTCATATGTTGGGGATAAAGTGTTTTGAGTTATAAGTTGCAAATACCTCAAAAGGTGGTTTTGCACCCTTTTTTTTCATTGCAAAGTTCTTGATAACTAAAAGTGAATGAATACTGTATTTATCTCGTAGATTCTTCCTTTATCCTAAATAGAGTGTTTTACCATATTAATTGCATATCAGTAATAAGCATTGCAACTTTTGTGGTTGCCCACAATTTAAGGAATACATACAGTACTGTATTTGTCTTGCTTATTCTTCATTTATTGTGAATATATTATTTTCTTTAAAACCAGTAAAGAATTAATGTTTTGTATGCTATTATGGTAGCATAAATATTTCTGGTTAGCTGTGAATAACCTATATATATTCATCCAGTAGAATGACATTGGAAACTCATTATATGTGTGCTCATGCTTTCAGTTTCCCATTATAAACAGTGTGTCATTTCTGTTTCTGAAATTGCAGTGCCCTGTATTCTACTCTGCCTGTGTGACAGAGGTAATCATCAAGTTGAGGCCAAAGTCTTGGCATACGTCCGTGGTGCCGGGAAACGAACTCATACTCACCTCCTCCGGGATTCGAGGCAGCATTTCATAAAATTTAATTTGAGAAATTTAATTCAATTCTTTTAATGTCATTGCATTTCCAAAATTAAAAGAAAGTTGAATTCTGAGTTTCATTTAACCGACTAATGGTAATAAACATGGGGTGTTCAAGTACAAATATCTGTCCTGTCTGTTTGTGAGCTCTTAACCGAGCTCGGTACTTTGAGTCCCCTTAGTAAAACAGAATCTTAACACTCTAGCATCATCACTTAAAACCCCAACCCAACATAAATGGCGCCCGAACAGGGACCCGAACAGACAGACTGATTTTATAAATTTATTTTTATTTTGCTTTTTAACATTGCACATGAAACCCGATTACCATTGGCTCGATTATTGAAATGAATGAATCTTAGGCTGCACACGAAAATTTTCGCACTAGAAACGTGGCGGATAGAAAATTTTCTTTATTTTCGATATTGATTATGGTAACTAATATTTTCTTGTTTCCCATGTGGTAAACAATATTTCAGGAAATCTACATGAGATTATGTGGTAACAGACTTTAGAAATTTTGCATGACGAGAAGACGTGTTATATAAAATTTTATTTATTTGCGTGATACGATTGAGTTTTAAAGCATTCGTGTTTTATATATCCGTTAAAGGGTGATACTTGTTAGGAATTGTTTATATTTCCTTGGAATTAGGAATTGGGAGAAAGCATATTAAGTATTTTGCTTATAATTGTGTTTTATATTCAAGCATTGACTGCTCATAGATTGGAAGAAAAACTTTGGTGTCATTTATCGAGCCTAGGCTAAGCCTTTCATGTGTCTGAGTTGTCACATGAAAATAAATTTTCTCATTACTAGTAGAAATGTGTAATCTGGCTGCCTAGTAAGCTGTTAGCTTATCGTTGGTGTATTTTGCATAGGATCTGTGCCCTTTTGGTAACACTGCAGAATTTTACTTACGACATTTTATTTGCGGGTACTGCCATATACGCGCTCATACGCAGGCACGACCGCGATACTGTACTTGTTCGTATTACTTACGACATTTTATTTGTGGGTACTGCCATATACGCGCTCATACGCAGGCACGACCGCGATACTATACTTGTTCGTATCACTTACGACATTTTATTTGTGGGTACTGCCATATACGCGCTCATACGCAGGCACGACCGCGATACTGTACTTGTTCATATTACTTACGACATTTTATTTGTGGGTACTGCCATATATGCGCTCATACGCAGGCACGACCACTATACTGTACTTGATTGTACTCTCAGGCACTGGGTGCTAGTCGGTAAAATTCGTTGTTACTCATTCCTTTCATTTGCACCATAACTGCAGGTACTGCCACGTATTGCTGTTAAGCAGGCACGACTGCCATTCTGTATTACCAGTGTTTCATACACTGTTTTGCAACATTTTGTTGCTGTTGCACTTGATTGTGTTGCTCATTCCTTTCATTTGCACAATAACTGCAGGTACTGCCACGTATTGCTGTTAAGCAGGCACGACTGCCATTCTGTATTACCAGTGTTTCATACACTGTTTTGCAACATTTTGTTGCTGTTGCACTTGATTGTGTTGCTCATTCCTTTCATTTGCACAATAACCGCAGGTACTGCCACATATTGCTGTTAAGCAGGCACGACTGCCATTCTGTATTACCAGTGTTTCATGCACTGTTTTGCAACATTTTGCTGCTGTTGCACTTGATTGTATTTTGAGTCACTTTTATGGTGAGATTTTGAGATCACTTTTACGTTCAAGTTTGAACTGTGGTGTTGTGTGGTTCTATCATTTTTTTTCTACTACTGTGCTGTAGAGATTTGTTTTTTTTAGTGGTTGTTTTGGCACTTCGTTATTGACTGTTCAGGAAACAAACATGGAAACCATCCAAACATTCAATGAGGAGCATTACCTAGACATACTGATTGCTAGGGGTGAGAGATATGGGTTTTCCCCAAGACAGGAGCTCTTCGAATGGGCTTATGAGAAGATGGTTGAACGCCGAGATATGCTGGAGAAGAGAGCACGTGATGAGGCACAAGCACAACGTGAGGAGGCACAAGCACAACGTAAGGAGGCACTAGCACAACGTAAGGAGGCACTAGCACAACGTAAGGAGGCACAAGCACAACATAAACATGAGCTTGTGCTTGCTCGGCTTCGAGCAGAAATCCCAGACAGTAGTCCTTTATCCGGAAATAGAGATTACAGGAACGGGAAGCACAAGAGCCCCTCGCAGAACTTCAATCGTCCAGCTCCTCCTCCTCACACTCCTAAGCCTTATTACGGCCATGCACCCACACTCAAGAAGGATGACCCGGTAAGACCTAAGCCTCAGCAGTTAAGAGGCAAAGGCCATTACTCTACTCCACCTTCCCAGGGTTTTCAGCCAAACTCTAAGAGCCACCACACTCCCTCACACAGCGGCGGCCCACGTAGCCGTCTGGCCACTCACTCAGCCTATGTTGTGGAAACAGGGCCAGAAAGGGCCAATGAGGAAAATGCCGAGGAACCACAACACAAACTTGCCAATGTGAAATTCATCGAACATGATGATCTGGAAATGATCCCAAAATGCCTAGAAACCATAAATGGTGTGGAAGCTGAGATAACCCTTGACACAGGGGCCAATGGCATACTTGTTGACGAGAGAATTGTCAGGGATGAAGATTTTACCAGCAAAGTCGTTCATGTGCGGGTTGCTGAAGGAACACCCCAAATACGACGCTGCTGTGTCATTAACCTGGATTGCAAATACTACAAGGGAAAAGCCCCAGCTGTGGCAATGATTGGGCTTATGTACCCTGTCTTGATGGGTCGTGCACTGAACCTAGTTCCTACTTTAAAGGCCGACCTCTACCATAAGGACATTTCTCGCTATAACTTCCCTCAGGGGAAGTCACATGAAGCCATTTCAGCAGCAACTCCTGGCCTCGATGCCAAGAATTTGGACGATTCTCCGACTGACTCCGTTGAGTATGCCGCAGTTAGTAAACGTAATGTGGAACGCAGAGAGTTTCCCCCTCCTTTACCAGATGATGCACCTCTAGAGCCATTGAAGTCCCGTCCAGACTTTGCCAAATTGCAGCAAGACTGCCCCAGCCTCAAACGCTGGATGCAGCAGGCCACCGAGGGAAGGACCTTCACGGTGAGAGGAGGAGGCCAGATCACTTATGCCCTTGAAGATGGAGTACTTTGTAGGCATGTGACTAAAGGTGGCCACACCTTTAAACAGTTGGTGGTGCCCGCTTCGTTGCGCCGCCAGGCTATGTATGTGGCACACCATTTACCTCTGAGTGGACACAGAGGCAAAGCAAAAACTCGGCATGTCCTTCAGAAGGCTTTTGCATGGCCAAACATGTACACCGAGGTAGACAGATATGTAGGCTCCTGCCCTGTCTGTCAATGCACCTCAACGGCACCAGTACTGAAAGTTCCGATGGGGATAACTAAGCTCTCAATGGAGCCCATTTCCAATGTCGCTATTGACATACTAGGTCCTATTAATCCAACTTTGTCCACGGGGAAACAATTCCTCCTGGTATATGCTGACCTGGCAACAAGGTACCCAGATGCAGTGCCACTGCATTCTATCACAACTGAAGCAGTCGCTCAAGCCCTATTTGAAATGCGCTTCAGGGTTGGCTTTCCTGAGCAGGTCACTTCTGACAATGGAAGTCAGTTTACAAGTAGGCACTTTGAGGCTTTCTGTAACCTTTTAGAAATCAAGCACATTCGTACGAGTGTCTATCATGCCCAATCAAATGGAGCATGCGAACGCTATAACGGGACATTGAAGCGATGTTTGCGCAAGCTAGTGATAGATATGCCTAGGCAGTGGGACAAGTACGTCCCTGCTGCACTTTTCTCCTTCAGAGACACGCCCCACGACACTACTGGATACTCGCCTTTCGAGATGATTTATGGTCATAAGGTCAGAGGCCCGGTAGAATTCTTGTCAGAATGTTGGGATTCACCTACCATCGAAGATGACGATAGGGTCGTTCATGAGTATATTTTGAAGTTGTCGTCTCACCTCAAAAAGGCATGGAAAACTGCACAATTAGCCATTAAGGGTCACCAGCAGACTGCCAAGCTCCTCTTTGACAAGCGTGCGCGGCGTCGTGCCCTGACACCCGGAGATCGAGCTCTGTTACTTCTTCCAACAGATACCCGCAAGCTAATGCTACGCTGGAAAGGACCGTACACTGTGGTACACCGGGTGACCCCTGACAATTATGTGCTAAATGTTGATGGCATTAACCGGAAATACCACATTAACCAGCTGAAGCTTTATTGTGAGGACCCGGAGGCCCACAGGGATCCTGCGCTGGCGCTCCCAGCAACCCCTATAGATGCCTCAAGCATCAACAGAACCTCCGAGGCTGCAGCAACACAGGTGCTCCATTATAGCCACCCCTTACTTCCTATATTGGAATACTCCACCCTTGCAGTGGAGACAGACTTACGGGAGTGGAGTTTTTCTGAAAAAACCCCTCTGGCCGCAGCCACTGCTCTTGCAATTGAAGACATAAGCTTAGCTTTTGATGATGGTAAGGATCCTGCCATTCCCACACACCGAAAAAAAAGTGTGAGTAATTGTATTATTAACTCCAGACTGCAACCGAGTCAACGGGAACAGCTGAACAAGCTATTTGAGGACTATGAGAACGTCTTCAACGACCTCCCAGGCATTACCACTACCTTTGAGCATCATGTCAGACTGACTGACCCAGAGCCATTTCGGCATTCCTATGGTCTTCCCCACCAGCTGTCCTTACGGCTGAAGGAAGATCTTGACACTTGGGTCCGCCTCGGAATAGTTGAAAAGAGCATTTCGCCTTGGTGTTCGCCGTTACTGGCAGTGCGTAAGCGAGATGGCAGTCACAGGTTCTGCCTTGACTGTCGTAAGCTTAACTCCCGTACCATCTTTGATGGAGAGCCCATTGCTGACGCCGAGCATATTTTCTCGTTGCTTTCCCAATCCCGTTACCTGTCCAAGTTGGATTTGGCCAGTGGATTTTGGCAAGTCCTGTTGAGCGAGACTACCAAGCCTCTTACAGCTTTTTCCACAAGATATGGTCTATACCAGTTCAGGGTCATGCCTTTTGGTATGGTAAATGCCCCTGGCTGCTTCAGCAGACTCATGAGGATAGTACTACATTATCTCGACAATGTTTCATGTTTTATAGACGACATCCTGGTGCATTCTCAGGATTGGTCATCGCACCTCGAGACTCTCCGCAGAGTTCTCACTCGTCTGAACCAGCATGGACTTCATTTAAAGCCTTCCAAATGTGAGATTGGTTTCACACAATTGCAGTATCTCGGCCACGTGGTTGGAGAAGGAGTTATGTCCCCTATACATGACAGGGTACAAGCTATTAAGGATATGGAGAAACCTGCTACTGTCACTCAACTGAGATCATTCCTGGGTAGTGTCGGCTACTACCAACGGTTCATTCCACACTTTAATACTATCGCTGCCCCTTTGCAGCAACTGACCTCCTCGAAGCAAAGTAAATCCTCCCCTGTCAAATGGACAGATGAAGCAGAGAGAGCATTTTTCAAGCTCCGAGAAGCATTGGCAGGTGAGCCAGTATTACAACTGGTAAACCCTGATTTTCCATTTATCTTGCAGACCGACGCCTCAGACGAAGGCCTGGGTGCCGTGCTCTTGCAAGCCCGATCAGACAACTCAGCAGAAGTAGCTCCAGTGCGATATGCAAGCCGCAGGCTTCGCCCTGCAGAGCGAAATTACTCCACTGTGGAGAAGGAAGCTCTAGCTGCATATTGGGCCATAAAGAAATTTGAAGTCCATCTGTATGGCCAACATTTTACACTGAGAACCGACCACCGACCTCTCCTATATTTACAGACTGCAGACAAGCTAAATCCTCGTCTGAAAAGGTGGGCACTTTACCTGAATCTTTTTAAATTCACTGCCCAACATGTTCATGGCAAGGACAATGACCTTGCTGATCTACTAAGTCGACGGTCGTTACCCTCAAATGAGGAAGCTGGTGCTGTTAGCCTAAATTTGGCTAGTCAGTAAAGATTACTTCTCTAATGTGTTGTTTATTTTTATGTTTATCTTTTATGTCTTTAATACTGTACTGTACTTGTTTACTTTAGCGTACAAACGTTATTCCTAATGGAAAACGAAAAAGGTGAAGAATAATTTTTTGATCGTAGTTTTATGTTTCCCTTTGTGGGACTTTGAAAGCCAGAACTTGGCAGAAACATTTTAGTTTAGTGTTGAATAGCTGAAACTGTTTTAAATCCAGTCGCCAATGTTAGTGACGACGTGGTTCAAATGTTTAATTTGCGTATACTGTATTTTATTTTGTATATTATATTATTGCCTTCTTGCATGTGAAGCATTCATAAACTTAAATATTGATATTCACTGATATCTAATTGTGATTTAATTTTCTTGAAATTTGAATTTGATCACATTTCTTTTATGTTTTGCATGTCATTTAATGCTTTGTTTACAAGACTTGTTTACTTTTACTAATAGTATGATATGTTCCAGTGGTGGATCCCATTCTTATTATTCATTTGTTCTTTTCCATGAGAAGGATATCTCATCCCTCATAATAACACTGAAGTCACCGTAAGTTCCTCTGTTCTTTTTTCGCCTTCTGTAGTAGAATTTTGCTAAATCAATATTCTCTAGAAAGGGCCTTTGTGACAGAGTGTTTCGCTCAATGTCAACAGAGGCTGTTAGATCCTTATTAATTAAATTAGTAACATAACTGTTATTTTCTAACTAAAAAAATTAAAATAATTCCCTTTAATATAACTGTTATTTTCTAACTAAAAAAATTAATTCCCACTTCTTGACTTTCGCAGATTATGATTATTTGCAATTTGTATTTTTGCTTATAGCTAATTTTAAATAGCTTAGTTACTCTTCTTGTACGTGTAGAAGTATAGCCCCAATATAAAGGCTGCTCCTATTTTTCTGTCTGTAACGAGCCAAGAAAATTAAGAAAAGAATAACCAGTAACCTAACTTTTCATTATTATTCTCGTTTTATTTTATTTGCTTCCACTTGTTGCACCTAAAAATACTGTCTCTCCCTTGCATCTCTGCTAAAATTGCCTGCCAGGGACCACCACTAAAATAGTCCTTAAAATGAAATCAGAGCCAATTACTGCTCTAGGAATGTCTCCTACAGATGACGTCACGAAGCACAACAAGGAGACGCTCTCTTTTGGCGCCGAGACTGCCCAGAGGCAACACCTCGCCTGGGTGGTCTAAGTTTATTTTAAATCATTTTACGTGGCATCTTCACAGGAATTCATCTAGCACAACAAGGAATTCATCTAGCACAACAAGGTGAGGGATAGTGTATGGTAAAGCTCGTGGGTCAAGCAAATTGGTTTATTTTCGAGAATTAGTTACATTCGTTACTGGATAAATCTTATGGATTTCTATTCTCAGATTCCATTCCCAGTCACACGAAATTTTGTAGATTACCACACTGGAATCTCACATGCCAAAGTTAATTCCTTAACCTGTAAATTACAGCTGATATATATTACTGAGAAGATTCTTTTCACTGAATGTGATAAACGAAAATATCATCCTCTGAAGACTAGTTATGAGCCCGTAAAAATCTATCTCTCTTCCTAATAAATTCTAACTTCATTTCACCCCTTTCTATCATCGTAAATAAAGTGTTTTTACTTCAAAAACTCGTCAATAAAGCTATTTGCCAAAAAGCCAAATTGCAAATATTTAAAAGGTAATTTTTCCCAGTTGGCTATGCAAATATTTCTTGTTAACCACATTTTAATGAATGCATACCGTATTTATCTTGCTAATTCTTCATATGTTGGGGATAAAGTGTTTTGAGTTATAAGTTGCAAATACCTCAAAAGGTGGCTTTGCACCCTTTTTTATTGCAAAGTTCTTGATAACTAAAAGTGAATGAATACTGTATTTATCTCGTAGAGTCTTCCTTTATCCTAAATAGAGTGTTTTACCATATTAATTGCATATCAGTAATAAGCATTGCAACTTTTGTGGTTGCCCACAATTTAAGGAATACATACAGTACTGTATTTGTCTTGCTTATTCTTCATTTATTGTGAATATATTATTTTCTTTAAAACCAGTAAAAAATTAATGTTTTGTATGCTATTATGGTAGCATAAATATTTCTGGTTAGCTGTGAATAACCTATATATATTCATCCAGTAGAATGACATTGGAAACTCATTATATGTGTGCTCATGCTTTCAGTTTCCCATTATAAACAGTGTGTCATTTCTGTTTCTGAAATTGCAGTGCCCTGTATTCTACTCTGCCTGTGTGACAGAGGTAATCATCGAGTTGAGGCCAAAGTCTTGGCATACGTCCGTGGTGCCGGGAAACGAACTCATACTCACCTCCTCCGGGATTCGAGGCAGCATTTCATAAAATTTAATTTGAGAAATTTAATTCAATTCTTTTAATGTCATTGCATTTCCAAAATTAAAAGAAAGTTGAATTCTGAGTTTCATTTAACCGACTAATGGTAATAAACATGGGGTGTTCAAGTACAAATATCTGTCCTGTCTGTTTGTGAGCTCTTAACCGAGCTCGGTACTTTGAGTCCCCTTAGTAAAACAGAATCTTAACACTCTAGCATCATCATTTAAAACCCCAACCCCACAATCCCCCCTCACTCTTCTAGCTTCGAGTGATGGTAAGTCTAATTCCCTCAGCCTCTCATCATAACTGAGATTGCGTATTTCTTGCACCAGTTTCGTGGCATGTCTTTGAACTTTTTCAAGCTTAGCTATGTGCTTTTTCAAGTGCGGATTCCAAAAGGGGGCTGCATATTCGAGTTTTGGCCTCACATAGGTTACATAAATATTTCTGAGCATTTCCTTGTCCATGTGCCTGAAGGCTACCCTTACATTTGATAAGAATGCATATGCTGCCCTTACTATGCCATTTATATGTATTTCTGGAGACAAATCTGCCAGTATGTTTACTCCTAGATCTCTCTTATTTTCTGTCTCTTGAAGTTGTACTCCAGCCACCGAGTAGTCAAGCACTTGTATCCATTCTCATTACCTTACATTTTGAAGTATTGAATTTCATTAGCCACTTTTCTGACCACTCATGCAGATTATTTAGATCCTCCTGAAGTTCTCTACCATTGTTCTCGTTTTTTACTTTCTTCACAATCTTTGCATCATCTGCAAACATATTCATGAATGAATTTACAGACTCTGGTAGGTCATTTACATATACAAGGAACAAAAGTGGCCCTAAAACTGAACCCTGTGGGACTCCACTACTAACTCTTCTCCATTCAGACACTGAGTGTCTTACTCTAACCCTCTGTTCCCTTCCTTCTAAGTAAGTTTTTATCCATTCCAAAACATTTCCACCTATTCTAGCCATTGATTGCAGCTTCCTAATAAGTCTCCCATGTAGAACAGTGTCAAACGCTTTCTGGAAGTCTAGGAATATGCAATCTGCCCAGCCCTCTCTTTCCTGTAAGATTTGGCTTACCTCATCATAAAATTCTAATAAGTTTGTTACTGTTGATCTACCTTCTGTGAAGCCATGTTGCCTCACTGACAAAAAGTTGAAGGATTCCAAGTGAAGAGAGATATGTTTCCTTAGTAGTTTCTCCATAAGTTTGCAAACTATGCTGGTCAAGGAAACTGGTCTATAGTTCAGAGCCGTATCCCTCCTTCCCTTTTTGAAGATAGGTATCACATTTGCTTGTTTCCAGCATCTTGGAATCTCCCCCGACTCCAGTGACTCCTTAAATATGATACTTAGTGCCACTGATATTGTGTTTGCGCATTTTTTAAGCACATGAGGGGATATGTCATCAGGACCTGTAGCTTTATGAACATCTAAATCCATCAGCGCTTTGCATACCTCTGTGGCTGTAAGGTTGATGTTCTCTAATACCGGCCCTTGAGCTTCTATCACTGCAATCTGAGGGGGTGGGGTATTTTCTACTGTAAATACTGACTGAAACTCCTTGTTCAATTCTTTGCAGATCTCTTCGTCCGTCTCAGTGATGCTTCCATCCGCTCTCTTTAGCCTTAAAACCTGTTCTTTTACCTTCAGTTTTCCTGTGTGTGTGTGTGTGTGTGTGTGTGTGTGATTACCTAATTGTGATTACCTAATTGTGTTTACGGGAAAGAGCCCAAAGCTCGTATCTTCCCGTCTCCTGATCGGTTCCATTTTTAGACTTAGTGATACTTATCATACCTGTCCTTAAAACTATGGATTGAGATAGCATTAACTACCTCCTCGCTTAGCGAATTCCAATTATCAACTACTCTTACACTGAAAAAGTATTTCCTTACATCCTGCAAACAAGTTTTCTTACGAAGCTTCAACCTATGACCTCTAGTTCTAGAGCCAGCCATATCGAAATATCGATCCCTATCCACTCTATCATAACCATGAAGGAATTTAAAGACTGTCACCATATCCCCCCTTACTCTTCTAGCTTCGAGTGATGGCAAGTCTAATTCCCTCAGCCTCTCATCATAACCGAGATTGCGTATTTCTGGCACCAGTTTCGTGGCATGTCTTTGAACTTTTTCAAGCTTAGCTATGTGCTTTTTCAAGTGCGGATTCCAAAAGGGGGCTGCATATTCGAGTTTTGGCCTCACATAGGTTACATAAATATTTCTGAACATTTCCTTGTCCATGTGCCTGAAGGCTACCCTTACATTTGATAAGAATGCATATGCTGCCCTTACTATGCCATTTATATGTATTTCTGGAGACAAATCTGCCAGTATGTCTACTCCTAGGTCTCTCTCATTTTCTGTCTCTTGAAGTTGTACTCCAGCCACCGAGTAGTCAAGCTTGGGCCTTCTTGCACTTGTACCCATTCTCATTACCTTACATTTTGAAGTATTGAATTTCATTAGCCACTTTTCTGACCACTCATGCAGATTATTTAGATCCTCCTGAAGTTCTCTACCATTGTTCTCATTTTTTACTTTCTTCACAATCTTCACATCATCTGCAAACATATTCATGAATGAATTTACAGACTCTGGTAGGTCATTTACATATACAAGGAACAATAGTGGCCCTAAAACTGAACCCTGTGGAACTCCACTACTAACTCTTCTCCATTCAGACACTGAGTGTCTTACTTTAACCCTCTGTTCCCTTCCTTTCTGCCCAGCCCTCTCTTTCCTGTAAGATTTGGCTTACCTCATCATAAAATTCTAATAAGTTTGTTACTGTTGATCTACCTTCTGTGAAGCCATGTTGCCTCACTGACACAAAGTTGAAGGATTCCAAGTGAAGAGAGATATGTTTCCTTAGTAGTTTCTCCATAAGTTTGCAAACTATGCTGGTCAAGGAAACTGGTTTATAGTTCAGAGCCGTATCCCTCCTTCCCTTTTTGAAGATAGGTATCACATTTGCTTGTTTCCAGCATCTTGGAATCTCCCCCGACTCCAGTGACTCCTTAAATATGATACTTAGTGCCACTGATATTGTGTTTGCGCATTTTTTAAGCACATGAGGGGATATGTCATCAGGACCTGTAGCTTTATGAACATCTAAATCCATCAGCACTTTGCATACCTCTTTGGCTGTAAGGTTGATGTTCTCTAATACCGGCCCTTGAGCTTCTATCACTGCAATCTGAGGGGGTGGGGTATTTTCTACTGTAAATACTGACTGAAACTCCTTGTTCAATTCTTTGCAGATCTCTTCGTCCGTCTCAGTGATGCTTCCATCCGCTCTCTTTAGCCTTAAAACCTGTTCTTTTACCTTCAGTTTTTCTCTGATAAAGCTGTGGAAAAGCTTGGGATTTTCTTTAGCCTTCCTGGTGATGTCCCTCTCATAATCTCTCTCTGCCTCTCTCCTTTTACTTAGGTAGTCATTTCTTGGTCTTTTGTAGGTTTGCCAGGCATTTATGTTTTTTCTCCTCCTATACCTTTTCCAGCATTTGTCTCTCCACTCCTTAGCTCTTTTACACCCATTATCGAACCATTTCTCTCTGGCATGAATTACACCTACTTTGGTGACAGGTATGCAGCAATCTACTATCTTCCCATATTTCTCACAAAAGATGTCATACATTTCTTGTACAGATTTGTTGTAAAATAAGGTTCTCCAGTCAATAACTGCAAAAAGCTCATTCATTTTGATGTAATCTCCTTTCGGATAGTTCCTCCTCATGTCCTCAGTGCCTCTACTCTCAGGAAGAATGTCTTCAATGATATACTCCATCAACAACACACAGTGGTCACTCTTTCCAATTGGTGGTTCATACTCAATATTTTCAATATCCAACACATTATCTGTGAACACCAGATCAAGTAGTGATGGCTCATCCCCACCCCTGGCTCTTGTTGGTTCCATTACATGTTGGTGTAGGAAATTCCCTTGTACGCAATCTAGGAATCTTGCCCCAAATGAGTCCTCACCACTGTGTGGGTCAAGATTTATCCAATCTATCTCTTTATGATTAAAGTCTCCCATAATCAAAATCCTACATTTTTTCTCCCGCGCCATGTTAACATCTGAGTTTATGACTTCAATCGTACCTATATGACTTTCCTCATAAATTTCAAGCCTATTTTGGTTCCTTGGTGGGTTGCATACAACAGTTATTATAATGCTCTCTGACCCAGTATTTATGCGAGCAACAAGAAATTCCCTGAACTCACTTTCTATAGCCAAGTTTATTTCTTCAACTTGAATCCTCTCACTTATGAGCAGTGCTATCCCTCCACCAGTCCTCTCAGATCTTTCGACCCTTAGTATTCTGAAGCCCTTAGGAAAAACTGTGACACTGTTTATGTCCTCACTCAACTTAGTCTCTGTAATTGCTACTATATCTGCCTTACTGTTGTGAATCCTATCTTTTAATTCTACTGCCTTACCAGCTAATCCATCAGCATTTGTGTATAACAATCTTAATGAGGCCCCATCCCCTGATCTTCTGTCATTATCTTCTTTATCTCCCCTTTGTCTGGAAGTATTCTGTAACAAAAATTTTTCTTCTCTTCTTCATTTCTTTCATCATTTAACCTTCTTGCCTCTTGCAACAAGTTTTTGATCTTTCCCATCTCTTCTTGTGTTCTGTATCGTCTAATGAACACTTCTTTGCATTCTTGAAGGTCTTTTAGACTTTTTTTTCTCAACAATATTTCCCTACATGTCTCCCCTCTCTCAAAGGTTACTTTTGTTGGTCTCGGCTTTCCTTCCCTCGAATATTTACCTAGTTGGTGTATGTTTACAATATCCTCAGGACCACATACTACTCCAAGCTTTCTTATCAGGTCTACAACGTTAGCTTTATTTTCTTCAAGTCTCCCCTGCCATGTTGGCTCCTGGGATTCACTTATGCCTGAGATTACCACTGTCTTCTCCTTATCAAGTGCCTGTCTGATGAGTGGGTTTGCCCTTTCCATCACAACGTCTTTCATTTTTTCGATTACTGTCTCTTTATAGTCAACTGTTTGTATGTTTTCCAGTGTGTGTGTGTGTGTGTGTGTGTGTGTGTGTGTGTGTGTGTGTGTGTGTGTGATTACCTAATTGTGATTACCTAATTGTGTTTACGGGAAAGAGCCCAACGCTCGTATCTTCCCGTCTCCTGATCGGTTCCATTTTGTACTTAGTGATACTTATCATACCTGTCCTTAAAACTATGGAATAAGATAGCATTAACTAGCTCCTCACCTAGCCAATTCCAATTATAAACTACTCTTACACTGAAAAAGTATTTCCTTACATCCTGCAAAGAAGTTTTCTTATGAAGCTTCAAACTATGACCTCTAGTTCGAGAGCCTGCCATATCAAAATATTGATCCCTATCCACTTTATCATAACCATGATGGACTTTAAAGACTGTCACCATATTCCGCCTCAATCTTCTAGCTTCGAGTGATGGTAAGTCTAATTCCCTCAGTCTCTCATCATAACTGAGATTGCGTATTTCTGGCAACAGTTTCGTGGCATGTCTTTGAACTTTTACAAGCTTAGCTATGTGTTTTTGCAATTGCGGAAGAAAAACAGGGGCTGCATTTTCGAGTTTTGGCCTCACATAGGTTACATAAATGTTTCTGAACATTTCCTTGTCCATGTGCCTGAAGGCTACCCTTACATTTGATAAGAAGGCATATGCTACCCTTTCTATGCCATTTATATATATTTCTGGAGACAAATCTGCCAGTATGTTTACTCCTAGATCTCTCTCATTATCTGTCTCTTGAAGTTGTACTCCAGCCACCGAGTAGTCAAGCTTGGGCCTTCTTGCGCTTGTACCCATTCTCATTACCTTACATTTTGAAGCATTGAATTTCGTTAGCCACTTTTCTGACCACTCATGCAGACTATTTAGATCTTGCTGAAGTTCTCTACCATTGTTCTTGTTTCCTACTTTCTTCACAATCATTGCATCATCTGCAAACATATTCATGAATGAATTTACAGACACTGGTAGGTCATTTACATATACAAGGAACAAAAGTGGCCCTAAAACTGAACCCTGTGGAATTCCACTACTAACTCCTGACAAAAGGTTGAAGGATTCCAAGTGAAGAGAAATTTGTTTCCTTAGTAGTTTCTCCATAACTCTGCAAAGTATGCTAGTCAAGGAAACTGGTCTATAGTTCAAAGTCGTATCCCTCCTTCCCTTTTTGAAGATAGGTATCACGTTTACTTGTTTCCAGCATCTTGGATTCTTCCCTGACTCCAGTGACTTTTTAAATATGATACTTAGTGCAACTGATATTGAGTTTGCGCATTTTTTAAGTGCATGAGGGGCTATATCATCAGGACCTGTAGCTTTATGAACATCTAACTACATCAGCGCTTTGCATACGTCTGTGGCTGTAAGGTTGATGTTCTCTTATATCTGCCCTTGAGCTTCTATCTCTGCAGTCTGAGGGGGTGGGGTATTTTCTACTGTAAATACTGACTGAAACTCCTCGTTCAATTCTTTGAAGATCTCTTCATCCGTCTCAGTGATGCTTCCATTCGATCTTTTAAGCCTTAAAACCTGTTCCTTTACCGTCAGTTTTCCTCTGAAAAAGCTGTGGGAAAGCTTGGGATTTTTTTTACCCTTCCTGGTGATGTCCCTCTCATTGTCGCTCTCTGCCTCTCTTCTTTTACTTAAGTAATCATTTCTTGCTCTTTTGTGGGTTTGCCAGGCATTTATGTTTTTTCTCCTCCTATACCTTTTCCAGCATTTGTCTCTCCAGTCTTTAGCTCTTTTACACTCATTATCGAACCATTTCTCTCTGGCATGAATTACACCTACTTTGGTGACAGGTATGCAGCAATCTACTATCTTCCCATGTTTCTCACCAAAGATGTCATACATTTCTTGTATGACATAAATTTCTTGTATGTGATTACCTAATTGTGATTACTGTGGTGATCTGTCTATCCCACACAGTTTCATTAGTTATACCTTGTGTGTGTTTTATTGTAATACCATAAGTAATATTGCATCTACCTACATGAATATATTCATTTGAGAGACTATATTATAACTATCATTTATTTTGTCATTAATTTTTTTCAATATATTTTTACATTTTTATTGATGAGTCTTTCATTTAAGCCTGGTTTATGCAGTGTTCAGTTTAATATTATTTAGTGTATTTGTGTTATTAACCAGTGGGAGTTCTCCACTACTATTAAGCAAACGTAACTCATGCCCTTCCCCTTTAGTATCGTACAGTTTGTCTGTTATATTTAATTATAAGCCAGTAAGTTTTAGCCCAACTTTATTTGAAGTTGGTTGAGTAAATATTTTTGTGTACGGTAGCCTGCAAAAAACTGAGAGTAGACTATTCATTGACCAGGTGAAAGCAGGCATTCTGGGAATAGTCACCACAATTACCTAATTGTGTTTACAGGAAAGAGCCCTGTCTCCTTACCGGTTCCATTTTGTACTTAGTGATACTTATCATACCTGTCCTTAAAACTATGGATTGAGATAGCATTAACTACCTCCTCACTTAGCCAATTCCAATTATCAACTACTCTTACACTGAAAAAGTATTTCCTTACATCCTGCAAAGAAATTTTCTTACGAAGCTTCAAAATATGACCCCTAGTTTGAGAGCCTGCCATATCAAAATATCGATCCCTATCCACTCTATCATAACCATGAAGGAATTTAAAGACTGTCACCATATCTCCCCTCTATCTTCTAGCTTCGAGTGATGGTAAGTCTAATTCCCTCAGCCTCTAATCATATCTGAGATTACGTATTTCTGGCATCAGTTTCGTGGCATGGCTTTGAACTTTTTCAAGCTTAGCTATGTGCCTTTTCAAGTGCGGATTCCAAAAAGGAGCTGCATATTCGAATTTTGGCCCCACATAGGTTACTGTTGGGTTGGGATGGTAGAGTGTATGTTAAGATTCTGTTTTACTAAGGGGACTCAAAGTACTGAGCTCAGTTAAGAGCTCACAAACAGGCAGGACAGATATTTGTACTTGAACACCCCATCTGTTTTACCTGGACTCGGTTCAATGAAACTCAGAATTCAACTTTCTTTTAATTTTGGAAATGCAATGACATTAATAGAATTGAATTATATTTCTCAAATTAAATTTTATGAAATGCTGCCTCAAATCCCGGAGGTGGTGAGCACGATTTTGTTTCCCAGCACCACGGACGTATGCCAAGACTTTGGCCTCAACTCGGCGATTACCTCTGTCACACAGGCAGAGTAGAATAGAGGACACTGCAATTGCAGAAACAGAAATGACACACGGTTAACAATGGGAAACTGAAAGCATGAGCACACATATAATGAGTTTCCAATATTATTCTACAGGATGAAAATATATTGGTTAGTCACAGCTAACCATAAATATTTATGCTACCATAATAGCATACAAAACCATTAATTCTTTACTGGTATTAAAGGAAAACAATTTATTCACAATAAATGAAGAATAAGCAAGACAAATACAGTACTGTATGTATTCCTTACATTGTGGGCAACCACAAAAGTTGCATTGCTTATTACTGATTTGCAATTAATATGTTAAAACACTCTATTTAGGATAAAGGAAGAATCTACGAGATAAATACAGTATTCATTCACATTTGGTTATCAAGAACTGTTTGCAATGAAAAAGAGGGTGCAAAACCACCTTTTGAAGTATTTGCAACTTATAACTCAAAACACTTTATCCCCAACATATGAAGAATTAGCAAGATAAATACAGTATGCATTCATTAAATTGTGGTTAACAAGAAATATTTGCAAAGCCAACAGGGTAAAATTACCTTTTAATTATTTGAAGTTTATAGCATAAAACACTTTAGCTAAATGATTAATTATTTGCAATTTATATAGCAAATAACTTTATTCACGAGTTTTTGACGTAAAACACTTTATTTACGATGATAGAAAGATGTGAAATTATATTAGAATTTATTAGAAAAAGGGATAGATTTTTACGGGCTCATAACCAGTCTTCAGAGGATGAGATTTTCGTTTATCACATTCAATGAAAAGAAACTTCTTAGCAATGTATATCAGCTGTAATTTCCATGTTAAGGAATTAATTTTGGCAAGTGAGATTCCAGTTAGGTAATCTACAAAATTTCGTGTGTATGGGAATGGAATCTGAGAATAAAATTCGTAAGATTTAGCCAGTAACGAATGTAACTAATTCTCGAATAACCAATTTGCTTGACCCACGAGCTTTACCATACACTATCCCTCCCCTTGTTGTGCCAGATGAATTCCTGTGAAAATGCCAAGTAAATAAGGTTTGAAATAAACTTAGACTGCTCAGGCGAGATGTTGCCTCTGCGGTGTTTGGGCGCCAAAAGAGGAGGCTTCATTGTCCCTCCTGGGGGGGGGGACAATATCATCTGTATGATATATTTCTAGAGCAGTAACTGGCTCTGATATCATTTAAGGACTACTTTAGTGGTGGTCCCTGGCAGGCTATTATAGCAGAGTTGCAAGGGAGAGACAGTATTTTAGGTGCAACAAGTGGAAGCAAATAAAATAAAACGAGAATAATAATGAAAAGTTAGGTTACTGGTAAACAATTTCCAGAACGTTCTTTGCTCATAGGAAACAGAATTTAAGTACTCAAATAATAAAGAAGCTACTGATATATCTAGACAGGCTAATGACATAACAGCAAGATTAAATTTATAACAAAATTATCAGCAAGAACAATTTTTATAATAAGAAAATTGTAAACAAAACGTATCTGGTGAGTTCAGTGAAGAGGTGGAAAAAAGTAGGAACAGCCTTTATATCGGCACTATACTTCTACACGTACAAGAAGAGTAAATAAGGTTTTTTTTTTTTTTGGATATTCTCCCTTGAGGGTGAGCGGACCTTCCCTTGTGACCCGCAGGTGGGGTATGATTTTTTTTGGAATGTAGGAGGTATTCGCTCTTGCGGGCGAATGGGCTTTCTTCTTTGGTGAGGAGGTGGGGTGAAATCTTGTTATTGTTGGTGATCGGACTTTCCTATTTTGGCCCGCAGGTGAGGTTGTGCGAAACTGTAAAGATAATGGAGAGCATAAGTATTCAGTTGTGGATTATTAGTTTACATCAAACAATTTAAATGAATTCCTGTTTTGGGGTGAGAGAGAGTTAGTACATGGTTATCTTGGTGGAGGGTATTGACTGATGATATTTAGTAGACTGTTCATGTAGTTGTTTGTTGCTAGTCTGATAATGGAGCTAGCAACATGAAGGGCATTTGGATCTTCGCTGGATGTTGTGGGGGCACCAGTTTTCCGTCGAATTTCTGAAAAGGAATCACATTCGAGGATGTAATGGAGCAGTGGATGTGTTGAGGCTACCTGGCAAAAGGTGCATTCCCTGATGATATCCTCCACTATTTGCCAAGGTGCACTTGTACCTGAGTCTCAGACGGTACACATTGACCTCCGTGCTTCGTCGAAGGCTCTTAGGCAGGGTGATACGCTGAAGATCAGTGGTGGCTTTGTACCACCAGGTGGAGGGGGAGCCAATGTCTGTGCACAGGTTGTGTTTAGTTATTAAAGCGTTAAGGAGTGACTTGGTGGCTTTATTTTTTATCTGTTGCATCCCAGGAGACAGAGATATTTGGATTTCTGCTCTGAGAGTGGCTTGTTTGGCGGCTTGATCAGCTTCCTCATTTCCGTTGATGCCAACGTGGCTGGGAATCCAGGCAAGAGTGATGGCTTTTCCAAGGCTGGTTGTCCTGTGGTAGTGGCTTAGGATGGTGGTGATGATGCGTACATTGTCTCTGAGGAGTGGCTTCTTGATGGCCTGTAAGGTGCCTTTAGAGTCAGAGAGAATTAGGGCATGGTCAACTCCTTGCTGGATGAAGAAGTCGAGGGCGTTGGCTATGGCAACAGGCTCAGTCTGGAGTGATGAGCAGGAGTTTGTCAGTCTCCAGTATAGGACGTGGTTTCCAGTGGTGAAGGCGGCGGCTGAATCTCCAATTTCTTGATTTACTGAACCGTCAGTGTAGTAGACTTGAGAGTTTGGCCTGCTCCAGCTCTGAATTTTGTCCTTTTATATGTTTTTAAGGACAATCGGGTTTACCAAGCTTTTGGGGTTGTCAGGGAGCTCGATCTTTATGTCGAGTGGTTGGTCATTCCATGGGGGTGGGCATCTGTATTCAGGAAGTGGTGTGTCCTGTATCTTGGCTAGGATGCTCTCCCTGACTGGCAGTGCTTGCAGGCTAGCGCAGACCTTGGCTGTCCAGGTTCTAAGATGGTGGTTGGGGTAGCGATTGAGGGCTAGATGGAGATTTGTGCCAACTTGGCATTTATGTTGGACAGTGGTGGCTTTGGCCACAAAGAGGGTCAGTCTTTGCTGAGCTCTGAGTTTGAGTGGCATGAGTCCCGATTCCATCTGGATGTTTTCTCTCTTGGTCCACATGGGGGCTCCTAGCATGGTACGTATGGCGTTGTTTTGAATTACTTCTATCTTGTTCCACTGTTGGTCTGTTAGTAGCCAGAGTGTGTGTTGGGGGTTAGGATGGTAGAGTGTTGTTAAGATTCTGTTTTACTAAGGGGACTCAAAGTACCGAGCTCGGTTAAGAGCTCACAATCAGACAGGACAGATATTTGTACTTGAACACCCCATCTCTATTACCATTAGTCGGTTAAATGAAACTCAGAATTCAACTTTCTTTTAATTTTGGAAATGCAATGACATTAAAAGAATTGAATTAAATTTCTCAAATTAAATTTTATGAAATGCTGCCTCGAATCCCGGAGGTAGTGAGCACGATTTCGTTTCCCGGCACCACGGACGTATGCCAAGACTTTGGCCTCAACTCGACAATTTCCTCTGTCACACAGGCAGAGTAGAATACAGGACACTGCAATTTCAGAAACAGAAATGACACACTGTTTATAATGGGAAACTGAAAGCATGAGCACACATATAATGAGTTTCCAATGTCATTCTACTGGATGAATATATATTGGTTATTCACAGCTAACCAGAAATATTTATGCTACCATAATAGCATACAAAACCATTAATTCTTTACTGGTTTTAAAGGAAAACAATATATTCACAATAAATGAAGAATAAGCAAGACAAATACAGTACTGTATGTATTCCTTACATTGTGGGCAACCACAAAAGTTGCAATGCTTATTACTGATTTACAAATAATATGTTAAAACACTCTATTTAGGGTAAAGGAAGTGTGGGGGTTTGTTTTAATGATGATGCTAGAGTGTTAAGATTCTGTTTTACTAAGGGGACTCAAAGTACCGAGCTCGGTTAAGAGCTCACAAACAGACAGGACAGATATTTGTACTTGAACACCCCATTTTTATTACCATTAGTCGGTTAAATGAAACTCAGAATTCAACTTTCTTTTAATTTTGGAAATGCAATGACATTAAAAGAATTGAATTAAATTTCTCAAATTAAATTTTATGAAATGCTGCCTCGAATCCCGGAGGAGGTGAGTATGAGTTCGTTTCCCGGCACCACGGACGTATGCCAAGACTTTGGCCTCAACTCGATGATTACCTCTGTCACACAGGCAGAGTAGAATACAGGACACTTGTTGTGCTAGATGAATTCCTTGTTGTGCTAGATGAATTCCTGTGAAGATGCCACGTAAAATATTGAAAATAAACTTAGACCACCCAGGCGAGATGTTGCCTCTGGGCAGTCTCGGCGCCAAAAGAGAGCGTCTCCTTGTTGTGCTTCGTGACGTCATCTGTAGGAGACATTCCTAGAGCAGTAATTGGCTCTGATTTCATTTTAAGGACTATTTTAGTGGTGGTCCCTGGCAGGCAATTATAGCAGAGATGCAAGGGAGAGACAGTATTTTTAGGTGCAACAAGTGGAAGCAAATAAAATAAAACGAGAATACTAATGAAAAGTTAGGTTACTGGTTCTGTGTTTCTTAATTTTCTTGGCCCGGAGCAGGCAGAAAAATAGGGGCAGCCTTTATATTGGGGCTATACTTCTACACGTACAAGAAGAGTAACTAAGCTATTTAAAATTAGCTATAAGCAAAAATACAAATTGCAAATAATCATAATCTGCGAAAGTCAAGATGTGGGAATTAATTTTTTTAGTTAGAAAATAACAGTTATATTAAAGGGAATTATTTTAATTTTTTTAGTTAGAAAATAACAGTTATGTTACTAATTTAATTAATAAGGCATCTAACAGCCTCTGTTGACATTGAGCGAAACACTCTGTCACAAAGGCCCTTTCTAGAGAATATTGATTTAGCAAAATTCTACTACAGAAGGCGAAAAAAGAACAGAGGAAGTTACGGTGACTTCAGTGTTATTATGAGGGATGAGATATCCTTCTCATGGAAAAGAACAAATGAATAATAAGAATGGGATCCACCACTGGAACATATCATACTATTAGTAAAAGTAAACAAGTCTTGTAAACAAAACATTAAATGACATGCAAAACATAAAAGAAATGTGATCAAGTTCAAATTTTAAGAAAATTAAATCACAATTAGATATTAGTGAATATCAATATTTAAGTTTATGAATGCTTCACATGCAAGAAGGCAATAATATAATATACAGAATAAAATACAGTATACGCAAATTAAACATTTGAACCACGTCGTCACTAACATTGGCGACTGGATTTAAAACAGTTTCAGCTATTCAACACTAAACTAAAATGTTTCTGCCAAGTTCTGGCTTTCAAAGTCCCACAAAGGGAAACATAAAACTACGATCAAAAAATTATTCTTCACCTTTTTCGTTTTCCATTAGGAATAACGTTTGTACGCTAAAGTAAACAAGTACAGTACAGTATTAAAGACATAAAAGATAAACATAAAAATAAACAACACATTAGAGAAGTAATCTTTACTGACTAGCCAAATTTAGGCTAACAGCACCAGCTTCCTCATTTGAGGGTAACGACCGTCGACTTAGTAGATCAGCAAGGTCATTGTCCTTGCCATGAACATGTTGGGCAGTGAATTTAAAAAGATTCAGGTAAAGTGCCCACCTTTTCAGACGAGGATTTAGCTTGTCTGCAGTCTGTAAATATAGGAGGGGTGGTCGGTTCTCAGTGTAAAATGTTGGCCATACAGATGGACTTCAAATTTCTTTATGGCCCAATATGCAGCTAGAGCTTCCTTCTCCACGGTGGAGTAATTTCGCTCTGCAGGGCGAAGCCTGCGGCTTGCATATCGCACTGGAGCTACTTCTGCTGAGTTGTCTGATCGGGCTTGCAAGAGCACGGCACCCAGGCCTTCGTCTGAGGCGTCGGTCTGCAAGATAAATGGAAAATCAGGGTTTACCAGTTGTAATACTGGCTCACCTGCCAAAGCTTCTCGGAGCTTGAAAAATGCTCTCTCCGCTTCATCTGTCCATTTGACAGGGGAGGATTTACTTTGCTTCGAGGAGGTCAGTTGCTGCAAAGGGGCAGCGATAGTATTAAAGTGTGGAATGAACCGTTGGTAGTAGACGACACTACCCAGGAATGATCTCAGTTGAGTGACAGTAGCAGGTTTCTCCATATCCTTGATAGCTTGTACCCTGTCATGTATAGGGGACATAACTCCTTCTCCAACCACGTGGCCGAGATACTGCAATTGTGTGAAACCAATCTCACATTTGGAAGGCTTTAAGTGAAGTCCATGCTGGTTCAGACGAGTGAGAACTCTGCGGAGAGTCTCGAGGTGCGATGACCAATCCTGAGAATGCACCAGGATGTCGTCTATAAAGCATGAAACATTGTCGAGATCCTGTAGTACTATCCTCATGAGTCTGCTGAAGCAGCCAGGGGCATTTACCATACCAAAAGGCATGACCCTGAACTGGTATAGACCATATCTTGTGGAAAAAGCTGTAAGAGGCTTGGTAGTCTCGCTCAACGGGACTTGCCAAAATCCACTGGCCAAATCCAACTTGGACAGGTAACGGGATTGGGGAAGCAACGAGAAAATATGCTCGGCGTCAGCAATGGGCTCTCCATCAAAGATGGTACGGGAGTTAAGCTTACGACAGTCAAGGCAGAACCTGTGACTGCCATCTCGCTTACGCACTGCCAGTAACGGCGAACACCAAGGCGAAATGCTCTTTTCAACTATTCCGAGGCGGACCCAAGTGTCAAGATCTTCCTTCAGCCGTAAGGACAGCTGGTGGGGAAGACCATAGGAATGCCGAAATGGCTCTGGGTCAGTCAGTCTGACATGATGCTCAAGGGTAGTGGTAATGCCTGGGAGGTCGTTGAAGACGTTCTCATAGTCCTCAAATAGCTTGTTCAGCTGTTCCCGTTGACTCGGTTGCAGTCTGGATTTAATAATACAATTACTCACACTTTCTTTTCGGTGTGTGGGAATGGCAGGATCCTTACCATCATCAAAAGCTAAGCTTATGTCTTCAATTGCAAGAGTGGTGGCTGCAGCCAGAGGGGCTTCTTCAGAAAAACTCCACTCCCGTAAGTCTGTCTCCACTGCAAGGGTGGAGTATTCCAATATAGGAAGTAAGGGGTGGCTATAATGGAGCACCTGTGTTGCTGCAGCCTCGGAGGTTCTGTTGATGCTTGAGGCATCTATAGTGGTTGCTGGGAGTGCCAGCGCAGGATCCCTGTGGGCCTCCGGGTCCTCACAATAAAGCTTCAGCTGGTTAATGTGGTATTTCCGGTTAATGCCATCAACATTTAGCACATAATTGTCAGGGGTCACCCGGTGTACCACAGTGTACGGTCCTTTCCAGCGTAGCATTAGCTTGCGGGTATCTGTTGGAAGAAGTAACAGAGCTCGATCTCCGGGTGTCAGGGCACGACGCCGCGCAGGCTTGTCAAAGAGGAGCTTGGCAGTCTGCTGGTGACCCTTAATGGCTAATTGTGCAGTTTTCCATGCCTTTTTGAGGTGAGACGAAAACTTCAAAGTATACTCATGAACGTCCCTATCGTCTTCTTCGATGGTAGGTGAATCCCAACATTCTGCCAAGAATTCTACTGGGCCTCTGACCTTATGACCATAAATCATCTCGAAAGGCGAGTATCCAGTAGTGTCGTGGGGCGTGTCTCTGAAGGAGAAAAGTGCAGCAGGGACGTACTTGTCCCACTGCCTAGGCATATCTATCACTAGCTTGCGCAAACATCGCTTCAATGTCCCGTTATAGCGTTCGCATGCTCCATTTGATTGGGCATGATAGACACTCGTACGAATGTGCTTGATTTCTAAAAGGTTACAGAAAGCCTCAAAGTGCCTACTTGTAAACTGACTTCCATTGTCAGTAGTGACCTGCTCAGGAAAGCCAACCCTGGAGCACATTTCAAATAGGGCTTGAGCGACTGCTTCAGTTGTGATAGAAGACAGTGGCACTGCATCTGGGTACCTTGTTGCCAGGTCAGCATATACCAGGAGGAATTGTTTCCCCGTGGACAAAGTTGGATTAATAGGACCTAGTATGTCAATAGCGACATTGGAAATGGGCTCCATGGAGAGCTTAGTTATCCCCAGGGGAACTTTCGGTACTGGTGCCGTTGAGGTGCATTGACAGACAGGGCAGGAGCCTACATATCTGTCTACCTCGGTGTACATGTTTGGCCATGCAAAAGCCTTCTGAAGGACATACCGAGTTTTTGCTTTGCCTCTGTGTCCACTCAGAGGTAAATGGTGTGCCACATACATAGCCTGGCGGCGCAACGAAGCGGGCACCACCAACTGTTTAAAGGTGTGGCCACCTTTAGTCACATGCCTACGAAGTACTCCATCTTCAAGGGCATAAGTGATCTGGCCTCCTCCTCTCACTGTGAAGGTCCTTCCCTCGGTGGCCTGCTGCATCCAGCGTTTGAGGCTGGGGCAGTCTTGCTGCAATTTGGCAAAGTCTGGACGGGACTTCAATGGCTCTAGAGGTGCATCATCTGGTAAAGGAGGGGGAAACTCTCTGCGTTCCACATTACGTTTACTTACTGCGGCAGACTCAACGGAGTCAGTCGGAGAATCGTCCAAATTCTTGGCATCGAGGCCAGGAGTTGCTGCTGAAATGGCTTCATGTGACTTCCCCCGAGGGAAGTTATATCGAGAAATGTCCTTATGGTATAGGTCGGCCTGGAAAGTAGGAACTAGGTTCAGTGCACGACCCATCAAGACAGGGTACATAAACCCAATCATTGCCACAGCTGGGGCTTTTCCCTTGTAGTATTTGCAATCCAGGTTAATGACACAGCAGCGTCGTATTTGGGGTGTTCCCTCAGTAACCCGCACCCGAACGACTTTGCTGGTAAAATCTTCATCCCTGACAATTCTCTCGTCAACAAGTATGCCATTGGCCCCTGTGTCAAGGGCTATCTCAGCTTCCACACCCTTTATGGTTTCTAGGCATTTTGGGATCATTTCCAGATCATCATGTTCGATGAATTCCACATTGGCAAGTTTGTGTGGTGGTTCCTTGGCGTTATCCTCATTGGCCCTTTCTGGCCCTGTTTCCACAACATGGGCTGAGTGAGTGGCCAGACGGCTATGTGGGCCGCCGCTGTGTGAGGGAGCGTGGTGGCTCTTAGAGTTTGGCTGAAAACCCTGGGAAGGTGGAGCAGAGTGATGGCCTTTGCCTCTTAACTGCTGATGCTTAGGTCTTACCGGGTCATCCTTCTTGAGTGTGGGTGCATGGCTGTAATAAGGCTTAGGAGTGTGAGGAGGAGGAGCTGGACGATTGAAGTTCTGCGAGGGGCTCTTGTGCTTCCCGTTCCTGTAATCTCTATTTCCGGATAAAGGACTACTGTCTGGGATTCCCGCTTGAAGCCGAGCAAGCGCAAGCTCATGTTCACGTTGTGCTTGTGCCTCCTCACGTTGTGCTTGTGCCTCCTCACGTTTTGCTTGTGCCTCCTCACGTTTTGCTTGTGCCTCCTCACGTTTTGCTTGTGCCTCCAGCTTATCTCGGCGTTCAACCATCTTCTCATGAGCCCATTCGAAGAGCTCCTGTCTTGGGGAAAAACCGTATTTCTCACCCCTAGCAATCATTGTGTCTAGGTAACGCTCCTCATCGAATGTTTGGATGGTTTCCATGTTTGTTTCCTGTGCCTGCCTGGTTGCCATGGTGGTTTCCTAAACAGTCAAATACGAAGTGCCAAAACAACCACACAGAGAAACAAATCTCTACAGTACAGTAGTAGAAAAAAAATGAAAGAACCACACAACACCACAGTTCAAACTTGAACGTAAAAGTGATCTCAAAATCTCACCATAAAAGTGACTCAAAATTCAAAAGTGCAACAGCAGCAAAATGTTGCAAAACAGTGCATGAAACACTGGCAATACAGAATGGCAGTCGTGCCTGCTTAACAGCAATACGTGGCAGTACCTGCGGTTATTGTGCAAATGAAAGGAATGAGCAACACAATCAAGTGCAACAGCAACAATATGTTGCAAAACAGTGCATGAAACACTGGTAATACAGAATGGCAGTCGTGCCTGCTTAACAGCAATACGTGGCAGTACCTGCGGTTATGGTGCAAATGAAAGGAATGAGTAACAACGAATTTTACCGACTAGCACCCAGTGCCTGAGAGTACAATCAAGTACAGTATAGCGGTCGTGCCTGCGTATGAGCGCATATATGGCAGTACCCACAAATAAAATGTCGTAAGTAATACGAACAAGTATAGTATCGCGGTCGTGCCTGCGTATGAGCGCGTATATGGCAGTACCCACAAATAAAATGTCGTAAGTGATACGAACAAGTACAGTATCGCGGTCGTGCCTGCGCATGAGCGCGTATATGGCAGTACCCACAAATAAAATGTCGCATGTAAAATTCTGAAGTGTTACCAAAAGGGCACAGATCCTATGCAAAATACACCAACGATAAGCTAACAGCTTACTAGGCAGCCAGATTACACATTTCTACTAGTAGTGAGAAAATTTATTTTCATGTGACGACTCAGACACATGAAAGGCTTAGCCTAGGCTCGATAAATGACACCAAAGTTTTTCTTCTAATCTATAAGCAGTCAATGCTTGAATATAAAACACAATTATAAGCAAAAATACTTAATATGCTTTCTCCCAATTCCTAATTCCAAGGAAATATAACAATTCCTAACAAGTATCACCCTTTAACGGATATATAAAACACGAATGCTTTAAAACTCAATCTTATCACGCAAATAAATGAAATTTTATATAACACGTCTTCTCGTCATGCAAAATTTCTAAAGTCTGTTACCACATAATCTCATGTAGATTTCCTGAAATATTGTTTACCACATGGGAAACAAGAAAATATTAGTTACCATAATCAATATTGAAAAATAAAGAAAAATTTCTTATCCGCAACGTTTCTAGCGCGAAAATTTTCGTGTGCAGCCTAAGATTCATTCATCTCAATAATCGAGCCAATGGTAATCGGGTTTCAGGTGCAATGTTAAAAAGCAAAATAAAAATAAATTTATAAAATCAGTCTGTCTGTTCGGGTCCCTGTTCGGGCGCCAATTAATGTGGGGGTTTGTTTTAATGATGATGCTAGAGTGTTAAGATTCTGTTTTACTAAGGGGACTCAAAGTACCGAGCTCGGTTAAGAGCTCACAAACAGACAGGACAGATATTTGTACTTGAACACCCCATTTTTATTACCATTAGTCTGTTAAATGAAACTCAGAATTCAACTTTCTTTTAATTTTGGAAATGCAATGACATTAAAAGAATTGAATTAAATTTCTCAAATTAAATTTTATGAAATGCTGCCTCGAATCCCGGAGGAGGTGAGTATGAGTTCGTTTCCCGGCACCACGGACATATGCCAAGACTTTGGCCTCAACTCGATGATTACGTCTGTCACACAGGCAGAGTAGAATACAGGACACTTGTTGTGCTAGATGAATTCCTTGTTGTGCTAGATGAATTCCTGTGAAGATGCCACGTAAAATATTGAAAATAAACTTAGAACACCCAGGCGAGATGTTGCCTCTGGGCAGTCTCGGCGCCAAAAGAGAGCGTCTCCTTGTTGTGCTTCGTGACGTCATCTGTAGGAGACATTCCTAGAGCAGTAATTGGCTCTGATTTCATTTTAAGGACTATTTTAGTGGTGGTCCCTGGCAGGCAATTATAGCAGAGATGCAAGGGAGAGACAGTATTTTTAGGTGCAACAAGTGGAAGCAAATAAAATAAAACGAGAATACTAATGAAAAGTTAGGTTAATGGTTCTGTGTTTCTTAATTTTCTTGGCCCGGAGCAGGCAGAAAAATAGGGGCAGCCTTTATATTGGGGCTATGCTTCTACACGTACAAGAAGAGTAACTAAGCTATTTAAAATTAGCTATAAGCAAAAATACAAATTGCAAATAATCATAATCTGCGAAAGTCAAGAAGTGGGAATTAATTTTTTTAGTTAGAAAATAACAGTTATATTAAAGGGAATTATTTTAATTTTTTTAGTTAGAAAATAACAGTTATGTTACTAATTTAATTAATAAGGCATCTAACAGCCTCTGTTGACATTGAGCGAAACACTCTGTCACAGGAAGAATCTACGAGATAAATACAGTATTCATTCACTTTTGGTTATCAAGAACTTTGCAATGAAAAAAAGGGTGCAAAACCACCTTTTGAGGTATTTGCAACTTATAACTCAAAACACTTTATCCCCAACATATGAAGAATTAGCATGATAAATACAGTATGCATTCATTAAATTGTGGTTAACAGGAAATATCTGCAAAGCCAACAGGGTAAAATTACCTTCCAATTATTTGCAGTTTATATAGCAAATAGCTTTATTGACGAGATTTTGACGTAAAGCACTTTATTTACGATGATAGAAAGAGGTGAAATGAAATTAGAATTTATTAGGAAAAGAGATAGATTTTTACGGGCTCATAACCAGTCTTCAGAGGATGAAATTTTCGTTTATCACATTCAATGAAAAGAAACTTCTTGGCAATGTAAATCAGCTGTAATTTACAGGTTAAGGAATTAACTTTGGCATGTGAGATTCCAGTTTGGTAATCTACAAAATTTCGTGTGTATGGGAATGGAATCTGAGAATAAAATCCATAAGATTTAGCCAGTAACAAATGTAACTAATTCTCGAAAATAAACCAAATTTGCTTGACCCACAAGCTTTACCATACACTATCCCTCACCTTGTTGTGCTAGATGAATTCCTGTGAAGATGCCACGTAAATAAGGTTTGAAATAAACTTAGACTGCTCAGGCGAGATGTTGCCTCTTGGATGTTTGGGCGCCAAAGGAGGACGCCTCATTGTACCTACTGGTGAGTTCATCTGTAGGATACATTTTCTAGAGCAGTAACTGGCTCTGATATAATTTAAGGATTATTTTAGTGGTGGTCCCTGGCAGGCATTTATAGCAGAGATGCAAGGGAGAGACAGTATTTTTAGGTGCAACAAATGGAAGCAAATAAAATAAAACGAGAATAATAATGAAAAGTTAGGTTACTGGTAAACAATCTCCAGAATGTTCTTGGCTCGTAGCAGACGGAAAATAGGAGCAGCCTTTATATCGCGGCTATACTTCTACACGTACAAGAAGAGTAAATAAGGTATATTTAAAATTAGCTATAAGCTGAAATATAAATTGCAAATAATCATAATCTGCAAAAGTCAAGAAGTGGGAAATATTTTTTTAGTTAGAAACTAACAGTTAAGTTACTAATTTAATTAATAAGGCATCTAACAGCCTTTGGTGACTTTGAGCGAAACACTCTGTCACAGTGTGGGACAAGCATAGTCTATGAGGCTGCATATGGCTTGTACATAGAAGCTTCTGAGGACATAAAATGATGCACCATCGTAGAGGCCCGACTTCCGACGAAGGACCGCTTGTCGCCTGGCTGCACCTGTCGCGCAAGTGTTGAATTTCTGGTCCATAGGTTAGTCTGTTGTTGATGATTACACCCAGGTATTGGTATTGGCAACCCAGTCCACAGGCTCATTACCTATGACCAGATTAGTGTCTGGTCTCCACTGGTGGATGGGAAGGGCCTTGGTTTTGCAGGCATTGATTTTAACTCCAAGGGAGATGGAGGCTTGGTGAATCTTGGTGAGGCAGCACTGTGTCTTGTTAGAGCTTCTGTCTCCTATTGTGACAAGGGCAAAGTCATCCGCATAGTTGAAGAGCTTGGCTCCATGTGGTAGTGCGATGTCCATGAGTTTTTCCATGAGACAATTAAAGAGGAAGGGGCTAAGGATTCCTGCTTGGGGGTCCCATTTTCGTGATTTTTGTAGGTGGAGTAGTGCCCATCTACTTTGACTCGTGCACTACGGCTTTGTAGACTCTGCTTGATCCATGAGAGAAGGTTACCTTTGATTTGCTTTGATACGAGAGTTGAGAGTATTGCCGGTACATTGGCTAGTTCAAAGGCCTTCTCTAGGTCTAGAAAAACGATGTATCCACGGCAGTTGTTGATAAATGATAGCATGAAGGCTATACATTCTGAGGTGCCTAAGCCAGGCTGGTAGGCAAGCATATTTTCTGGGAAGGGTGGGCATTTCCAGTGGACTCTGTTAAGTACCATCTTTTCTGCCGTCTTGCTCAGGCAGCTTAGAAGGGAAATAGGGCGAGGGTTGTCAGGGTTCTGTGGTTTTGGGATGGGCTGAATGTCTGCTCTGTTCTATGAGGCTGGTCTGATTCTTCGTGTGTATGTCAAATTGATCAGAGAGAGTAGAGCAAGCTCCCCTTGGGGCCCCATATTTTGAATCATTGTGTATGTGATTCTACCGGCACCTGGGGCTGTGTTCTTAGAGCTTTTGCTTACTCTTAGTAGCTCAGTCAGAGAGAATGGAGCATCTGTTTCGTCTTCAGTGTTGATGACCTCTTCTATTTCTTCCCATCTTGCAGTGGTGAAGTCCTGAAGAGTTGTTCTGGTGGTGATGGGGAGCTGGTTGGAGCTTGCTCTATCTGCGAATTTGACGGAGAGTTCTTCTGCTGCCCTGCTAAGATCCCTGCGGGGGGTGATTTTAGGAGGTTTTCCTTTAGCAAAGGAGTTAATGCTACTCCACATCTGGCCCACAGAGGTGTGAGCATCTAGGGTGGAACACCACTCTAGCCATTTTTTCCTCTTGATGTTGTGTGTCTCTTCATGGACATGTTCTCTGACTGCCTGGAGAGTGCAGTAGGAGTCTTCAGTGAGACGTTTCCTGTGCATTTTCTGGATGACGTTGAGCCGGTGATTGAGTTCTTTAACTCTGCCACAGTAGTACCATCTGTCCCGATGAGTGGTGTGTTGTGGTTTGCAGAGGGGGATGGAGGAGTTTGCTGCAGCTTGCAGGGCATTGACTAGCTTGGCCTCTGCTTGGTCGATGTCTTCGGATGGTATGTAGGCTGAAAACCAATTGCTGAAGTGCTCCTGGAATCGGCCCCAGTAGGCCTTCTTGAAATTCCATCGAGGGGGAGGAGCAGGGATTTGGAAGATGTCAGGAATTGGCAGCGTGAGATGGATCCCATAGTGGTTGCTTGTGACCAGGGGATGAGCTCTCCATGTGGCGTCCTGCTTTAGGGAGTTGGAGACAAAGGTGATGTCCAGTATTCCACCTCTGTCATGTGTTGGCTCATGATTGTTAAGGGAGACGTCTTCTAGGTCGTCCAGCAGGCTCATGATGTGTCTGCCTGCAGCACAGGGGCGCTCATACCTGAATCTTGGATGGTGCACGTTGAAGTCGCCTCCTATTACCAAGTCACAATGACAGGGTAGCCCGAAGAGGGTAGTCAGGTCCAAGTCACCATCCTGTGGTCTGTAAATGTTGTACAGATCTATGCAGCTTCCCTGAAGTTGGATGTTAACAGCGAGGATGTGGACATCTTTGCCGCAGTGGACCGGTCGGGTTATTTTCTTGGCTAATAGGTTTTTCCTGATGAAGGTGGCACTGCCTCTGTTCTCCGCTGGAGACCAGTGCTGGTAGAATCCTTTGTATCCTGAGATTTTTGGAGTGTTTTGCTCTGTGCACGGGGGTTTCTTGAACCATGACGACATCAGTGTAGTCTGTCTTGGCAATGCCTTCAAGATGTTGTACCTTGTGTCTGAGACCCTGGGCGTTCCAGTGTAGGATCCCGAGATTAGACATCTTGATGATTTAAGGAGGTGGAGGTGGTAGGAGTGGTGGGTTGTTGAGGCTGGTGGTGGGTTCTGGAGACAAGGGCGTGGGCAACAACGGAGTGGGCTACTTCAACGTCTTGACTGTAGGCATCTTGAGTAGTGGCTCTGGTATTGAGGAGTCGGACGTCTGCCTGTATGGCTTGAATAAATAAGTTATATTTAAAATTAGCTATAAGCTAAAATATAAATTGCAAATAATCATAATCTGCAAAAGTCAAGAAGTAGGAATTATATTTTTGTTAGAAAAATGACAGTTAAGTTACTAAATTAATTAATAAGGCATCTAACAGCCTCTGGTGACTTTGAGTGAAACACTCTGTCACAGTTACATAAATATTTCTGAACATTTCCTTGTCCATGTGCCTGAAGGCTACCCTTACATTTGATAAGAAGGCATATGCTGCCTTTACTGTGCCATATATATGTATTTCTGGGGACAAATCTGCCATTATGTTTACTCCTAGATGTCTCTCATTTTCTGTCTCTTGAAGTTGTACTTCTACCACCGAGGTGTCAAGCTAGGGCCTTGTTGCACTTGCGCCTATTCTCATTACCTTACATTTGCAGTATTGAATTTTATTAGCCACTCTTCTGACCACTCATTCAGACTATTTAGATCTTACTGAAGTTCTCTACCATTGTTCTCGTTTCTTACTTTCTTCATAATCTTTGCATCATCTGCAAGCATATTCATGAATGAATTTACAGACTCTGGTAGGTCATTAACATATACAGGGAACAAAAGTGGCCCTAAAACTGAACCTTGTGGAATTCCACTACTAACTCTTCTCCATTCAGACTCTGAGTGTCTTACTATAACCCTGTTTTCCCTTCCTTCTAAGTAAGTTTTTATCCATTCCAAGACATTTCCACATGTTGTAGCCATTGCTTGTAGCTTCTTAATAAGTCTCCCATGTGGAACAGTGTCAAATGTTTCTGGAAGTCTAGGAATACGCAATCTGCCCAGTCTCGTCTTTCCTGTAAGATTCAGCTTGCCTCATCATGAAATTCCAATAAGTTTATTACTGTAGATTTACCTTCTTTGAAGCCATGTTGTCTCTCTTACAAAAAGGTGAAGGATTCCAAGTGAAGAGAGATATGTTTCCTTAGTAGTTTCTCCATGATATTGCAAACTATGCTGGTCAAGGAAACGGGTCTGTAGTTTAGATCCATATCCCTCCTTCCCTTTTTGAAGATAGGTATCACGTTCGCTTGTTTCCAGCATCTTGGAATCTCCCCTGACTCCAGTGACTTTTTAAATATGATACTTAGTGCCACTGATATTGAGCTTGCATATTTTTTAAGTACATGAGGGGACATATCATCAGGACTTGTAACTTTATGGACATCTAACTCCATAAGTGCTTTGCATACCTTTGTGGCTGAAAAGTTGATGTTCTCTAATACCGGCTCATGAGCTTTTATCTCTGCAATCTGAGGGGGTGAGGTATTTTCTACTGTAAATACTGACTGAAACTCCTTGTTCAATTCTTTGCAGATCTCTTCATCTATCTCAGTGCTGCTTCCATCAGCTCTCTTAAGCCTTAAAACCTGTTCCTTTACCATCAGTTTTCCTCTGATAAAGCTGAGGAAAAGCTTGGGATTTTCTATAGCTTTACTGGTGATGTCCCTTTCATAGTCTCCCTCTGCCTCTCTTCTCTTACTTAGGTAATAATTTCTTGCTCTCTTGTGGGTTTGCCAGGCATTAATGTTTTTTCTCCTCATATTCCTTTTCCAGCATTTATCTCTTCACTCCTTAGCTCTTTTACACTCATTATCGAACCATTTCTCTTTGGCATAAATTACACCTACTTTGGTGACAGGTTTGCAGCAACCTACTATCTTCCCATATTTCTCACAAAAGATGTCGTACATTTCTAGCACAGATTTGTTGTAATTTAAGGTCCTCCAGTCAATAACTGCAAATAGCTCATTCATTTTGATGTAATCTCCTTTCGGATAGTTCCTCCCCATGTCCTCAGTGCCCCTACTCTCAGGCAGAACATCTTCAGTGATATACTTCATCAAGAGCACACAGTGGTCACTCTTTCCAATTGGTGGATCATGCTCAATTTTTTTCAATATCCAACACGTTATCTGTGAATACTAGATCAACTTTTGATGGCTCATCCCCACCCATGGCCCTCGTTGGTTCCAGTACATGTTGGTATAGGAAATTCCCTTGTACGCAATCTAGGAATATTTCCCCGAATGAGTCCTCACCACTGTGTGGGTCAAGATTTATCCAATGTATCTTCATTTATGTTAATGATCTATCTTCTTTTATTTCTGACTGTCTAGTCGTATAATATGCAGATGACACTCAACTACTCCTTAGTGGTGATATTAATAATATCCCAAAGCTAACCTTAAGAGCAGAAAATACTCTGTCAAAAATTAAACCTATTTTCAAGAAATTGGGCTGTTAATTAACGAAAGTAAAACACAATGTATGTTTATTGGTTCAAGGTTCCATATAGCACAAATTTCAGAAAACACAACAATTAATTTTTGCGGCAATATTATTAAACATAGCTGTGACAGAGTGTTTCGCTCAAAGTCACCAGAGGCTGTTAGATGCCTTATTAATTAATTTAGTAACTTAACTGTTATTTTCTAACTAAAAAAATTAATTTCCACTTCTTAACTTTTGCAGATTATGATTATTTGCAATTTATATTTTAGCTTATAGCTAATTTTAAATATACCTTATTTACTCTTCTTGTACGTGTAGAAGTATAGTCCCGATATAAAGGCTGCTCCTATTATCCGTCTGCTAGGAGCCAAGAACATTCTGGAGATTGTTTACCAGTAACCTAACTTTTCATTATTATTCTCGTTTTATTTTATTTGCTTCCACTTGTTGCACCTAAAAATACTGTCTCTCCCTTGCATCTCTGCTATAAATGCCTGCCAGGGAACACCACTAAAATAGTCCTTAAATTATATCAGAGCCAGTTACTGCTCTAGAAAATGTATCCTACAGATGAACTAACCAGTAGGGACAATGAGACGCCCTCCTTTGGCGCTGAACTTCGAAGAGGCAACATCTCGCCTGAGCAGTCTAAGTTTATTTCAAACCTTATTTACGTGGCATCTTCACTTTAATTCATCTAGCACAACAAGGTGAGGGATAGTGTATGGTAAAGCTCGTGGGTCAAGCAAATTGTTTTATTTTCGAGAATTAGTTACATTCGTTACTGGCTAAATCTTACGGATTTTTATTCTCAGATTCCATTCCCATACACACGAAATTTTGTAGATTGCCAAACTGGAATCTCACATGCCAAAGTTAATTCCTTAACCTGTAAATTACAGCTGATATACATTGCTAAGAAGTTTCTTTTCATTGGATGTGATAAACGAAAATCTCATCCTCTGAAGACTGGTTATGAGCCCGTAAAAATCTATCTCTTTTCCTAACAATTTCTAATTTCATTTCACCTCTTTCTATCATCGTAAATAAAGTGTTTTGCGTCAAAAAGTCGTCAATAAAGCTATTTGCTATGCAAATTGCAAATAATTAAAAGGTAGTTTTACCCTGTTGGCTTTGCAAATATTTCCTGTTAACCACAATTTAATGAATGCATACTGTATTTATCTTGCTAATTCTACATATGTTGGGGATAAAGTGTTTTGAGTTATAAGTTGCAAATACCTCAAAAGGTGGTTTTGCACCCTTTTTTTTCATTGCAAACAGTTCTTGATAACCAAAAGTGAATGAATACTGTACTTATCTCGTAGATTCTTCCTTTATCCTAAATAGAGTGTTTTACCATATTACTTGTTAATCAGTAATAAGCATTGCAACTTTTGTGGTTACACACAATTTAAGGAATACATGCAGTACTGTATTTGTCTTGCTTATTCTTCATTTATTGTGAATATATTGTTTTCCTTTAAAACCAGTAAAGAATTAATGGTTTTGTATGCTATTATGGTAGCATAAATATTTCTGGTTAGCTGTGAATAACCAATATATTTCCATCCAGTAAAATGACATTGGAAACTCATTATAGGTGTGCTAATGCTTTCAGTTTCCCATTATAAACAGTGTGTCATTTCTGTTTTTGAAATTGCAGTGTCCTGTGATTACCTAATTGTGATTCCTAATTGTGTTTACGGGAAAGAGCCCAAAGCGCGTATCTTCCCGTCTCCTGATCGGTTCCATTTTATACTTAGTGATACTTATCATACCTGTCCTGAAAACTATGGATTGAGATAGCATTAACTACCTCCTCGCTTAGCCAATTCCAATTATCAACTACTCTTTCACTGAAAAAGTATTTCCTTACATCCTGCAAAGAACTTTTCTTACGAAGCTTCAAACTATGACCTCTAGTTCTAGAGCCAGCCATATCAAAATATCGATCCCTATCCACTCTATCATAACCATGAAGGAATTTAAAGACTGTCACCATATCCCCCCCTCACTCTTCTAGCTTCGAGTGATGGTAAGTCTAATTCCCTCAGCCTCTCATCATAACTGAGATTGCGTATTTCTTGCACCAGTTTCGTGGCATGTCTTTGAACTTTTTCAAGCTTAGCTATGTGCTTTTTCAAGTGCGGATTCCAAAAGGGGGCTGCATATTCGAGTTATGGCTTTACATAGGTTACATAAATATTTCTGAACATTTCCTTGTCCATGTGCCTGAAGGCTACCCTTACATTTGATAAGAAGGCATATGCTACCCTTTCTATGCCATTTTTATGTATTTCTGGAGACAAATCTGCCAGTATGTTTACTCCTAGATCTCTCTCATTTTCTGTCTCTTGAAGTTGTACTCCAGCCACCGAGTAGTCAAGCTTGGGCCTTCTTGCACTTGTACACATTCTCATTACCTTACATTTTGAAGTATTGAATTTCATTAGCCACTTTTCTGACCACTCATGCAGATTATTTAGATCCTCCTGAAGTTCTCTACCATTGTTCTCGTTTTTTGCTTTCTTCACAATCTTTGCATCATCTGCAAACATATTCATGAATGAATTTACAGACTCTGGTAGGTCATTTACATATACAAGGAACAAAAGTGGCCCTAAAAAGTGAACCCTGTGGAACTCCACTACTAACTCTTCTCCATTCAGACACTGAGTGTCTTACTCTAACCCTCTGTTCCCTTCCTTCTAAGTAAGTTTTATCCATTCCAAAACATTTCCACCTAATCTAGCCATTGATTGCAGCTTCCTAATAAATCTCCCATGTGGAACAGTGTCAAGCGCTTTCTGGAAGTCTAGGAATATGCAATCTGCCCAGCCCTCTCTTTCCTGTAAGATTTGGCTTACCTCATCATAAAATTCTAATAAGTTTGTTACTGTTGATCTACCTTCTCTGAAGCCATGTTGCCTCACTGACAAAAAGTTGAAGGATTCCAAGTGAAGAGAGATGTGTTTCCTTAGTAGTTTCTCCATAACTTTGCAAACTATGCTGGTCAAGGAAACTGGTCTATAGTTCAGAGCCGTATCCCTCCTTCCCTTTTTGAAGATAGGTATCACATTTGCTTGTTTCCAACATCTTGGAATCTCCCCCGACTCCAGTGACTCCTTAAATATGATACTTAGTGCCACTGATATTGTGTTTGTGCATTTTTTAAGCACATGAGGGGATATGTCATCAGGACCTGTAGCTTTATGAACATCTAAATCCATCAGCGATTTGCATACCTCTGTGGCTGTAAGGTTGATGTTCTCTAATACCGGCCCTTGAGCTTCTATCACTGCAATCTGAGGGGGTGGGGTATTTTCTACTGTAAATACTGACTGAAACTCCTTGTTCAATTCTTTGAAGATCTCTTCATCCGTCTCAGTGATGCTTCCATCCGCTCTCTTTAACCTTAAAACGTGTTCTTTTACTTTCAGTTTTCCTCTGATAAAGCTGTGGAAAAGCTTGTGGAGTATTCTACTCTGCCTGTGTGACAGAGGTAATCATTGAGTTGAGGCCAAATTCTTGGCATACGTCCGTGGTGCCGGGAAATGAAATCGTGCTCACCACCTCCGGGATTCGAGGCAGCATTTCATAAAATTTAATTTGAGAAATTTAATTCAATTCTTTTAATGTCATTGCATTTCCAAAATTAAAAGAAAGTTGAATTCTGAGTTTCATTTAACCGACTAATGGTAATAGAGATGGGGTGTTCAAGTACAAATATCTCTCCTGTCTGTTTGTGAGCTCTTAACCGAGCTCGGTACTTTGAGTCCCCTTAGTAAAACAGAATCTTGACAACACTCAATCATCTTAACCCCAACACTAACAAAACAGTCAAAAATCTAGGAATTCACTTTCATAACTACATGTTGTTTGATTCCCACATAGGAAAGAATGCAATAAGGTTACAGGAATCTTAATGTACTTATCACATATAAAGACAATTTTGAGACTACCACTCGAATAACTGTTGTTGAATCTCTAGCCCTAAGACACATTTATTACTGCACAACTATTTGGGGAGCTACCACTAAAACTCAGATAAACAGAATACAGAAGCTTAATAATTTTGCAGCTAGAGCTAGCCTGGGAGGATTAAGAAAATATGACACATCAAACCAGCTCTCAAAAAACTTGGGTGGCTGCATGCAGAAAACAAGGTCGCTTATGCTATTTATGTTTTTGTATACAAAATTTTGAACCATCATTATCCTAGCTGGCTATTTGATTTAAAAACAGTCATTGATATAAGGGGAACCAACACAAGACAGAGCAGTGAGCTCTTTATTTAGAGAACAAACACAGAAGCAGGTTCAAAGATTATCATTATTAAAGGGCCAACACTCTGGAACAATATTCCAGAGCATCTTAAAAATGCATCCTCCTTCACAGCTTTCAAAGACAAACTATATAGTTTTCTTTTGGACAAATAGTTGCTGCTCACACATAAACTAAACTTAATGATTTAATGCAATTTCCCTTAACACTGTTGGAATGAAGAGTTGTTAAGTTTCTGTTTTACTAAGAGGACTCAAAGTACTGAACTCGATTAAGAGCTCACAAACAGACAGGACAGATATTTGTAATTGAACACCTCACCCATATACCACAACTAGGTTAAATGAAACTCAGAATTCAACTTTCTTTTAATTTTGGAAATGCAATGACACATTAAAAGAATTGAATAAATTTTTTGAGTTAAAATTTTAAGGAATGCTGCCTCAAATCCGGAGGTGGTGAGGACGATTACGTTTCCGGGCACCACAGATGGATGCCAAGACTTTTGCCTCAACTCGACGATTACCTCTGTCACACAGGCAGAGTAGAATAGAGGACACCGCAATTGCAGAAACAGAAACAACATGCCGTTAATAATGGAAAACTGAAAGCACGAGTACACATATAATGGGTTTCCAATATTATTCTACTGGATGAAAATATATTGGTTAGTCACAGCTAACCAGAAATATTTATGCTACTGTAAGAGCATACAAACCATTAATTCTTTGCCGGTATTAAAGGGAAACAATTTATTCATAATAAATAAAGTATAAGCAAGACAAATACAGTATTGTATGTATTCCTAGTACTGTGGGCAATCCCAATAGTGGCAATGCTTATTAATGATTTACAATTTATATGGTAAAACACTCTATTTACGATAAAGGAAGAATCTACGAGATAAGCACAGTATTCATTCACTTTTGTTTATCAAGAACTATTTGCAATGAGAAGGGGCAAAACCACCTTTTGAAGTTATTGCAACTTATAACTCAAAAAACTCTATCCAAAATATATGAAGAATCAGCAAGATAAATACAGTATATCTTCATTAAATTGTGGTTAACAAGAAATATTTGCAAAGCTAACAGGGTAAAATTACCTTTTAATTATTTGCAGTTTATAGCATAATTGTAATTTATATAGCAAATAGCTTTATTCACGAGTTTTTGACATAAAACACTTTATTTATGATGATAGAAAGGGGTGAAATGAAATTAGAATTTGTTTGGAGAAGGGAAAGATTTCTACAGGCTCATAACCAATCTTCAGAGGATGAGATTTTCTTTTATCACATTCAATGAAAGAAACTTCTTAGCAATGTATATCAGCTGTAATTTCCAGGTTAAGGAATCAAGTTTGGCAAGTGAGATTCCAGTTAGGTAATCTACAAAAGTTCGTTTGTATGGGAATGGAATCTGAGAAAATTTTCGTAGGATTTGACCAGTAACGAATGTAACTAATTCTTGAAATCCCAATTTGCTTGACCAACGAGCTTTATCATACACTATCCCTCACCTTGTTTGTGCCAGATGAATTCCTGTGAAGACGCCATGTAAATAAGGTTTGAAGTAAGCTTGACTGCTGAGGCAAGATCTTGCCTCTGGGATGTTTGGCAGCCAAATGAGGACGCTTCAATGTCCCTCCTGGTGATGTCATCTGTAGGATATATTTTCAGAGCAGTAACTGACTCTTATATCATTTAAGATCTACTTTAGTGGTGGTCCCTGGCAGGCAATTATTGCAGAGATGCAAGGGAGAGAGAGTATTTTTGGTGCAACAAGTGGAAGCAAATAAAATAAAACGAGAATAATTATGGAAAATTAGGTTTCTGGTATACAATCTCTAGAACGTTATTTGCTTTGTAGGAGACGGAACTTAACTAATTAAATAATAAATAAGTTACTGAAATGTATCTAGACTGGACAATGACATAACAGCAAGGTCAAATTTACAACAAAATTATCAGCAAGAACAATTTTTATAATATAAAAAATTTATTAGCGAGAGCTATGTTATCATAAGAAAACTGTAAAGAAAACGTATCTTACAGGCTTGCTGAAGAGAGGGAACGGTCAGAAAACAGAAATAGGGGCAGCCTTTATATTGGGATCATGCTTGGGGCAGCCTTTATATCGGGATCATGCTTTCTACATGTACAGGGATATTAAATAAGATATATTTAAAATTGGCTATAAGCTAAAATATAAATTACAAATAATCATAATCTGCAAAAGGCTAGGAGTGGGAATTATTTTACTTAGAAAAAAAAACACAATTAAATTACTAAATTAACTAATAAGGCATCTAACAGCTTCTGGTAACTGTGAGCGAAACATTCTGTCACAAAGGTCTTTCTAGAGAATACTGAATTAGCAAAATTCTACTACATAAGGTGAAAAAAGAACAGAGGAAGTTATGGTGACTTCAGTGTTATTATGAGGGATGAGATATCCTTCTCATGAAAAAGAACAATAAGAATGGGATCCACAACTGTAACATATCATACTATTAGAAAAAGTGAACAATTCTTAAAAACTAAACATTAAATTATATAAAAGGAATGTGATCAAATTCAAATTTCAAGAAAATTAAAATCACAATTAGAAATCAGAGAATATCAATATTTAAGTTTAAAAATTTTTCACATGCAATAGGGCAATAAAATAATATAAAAAAAAATACAATATACGCAAATGGAATATTTCAACCAAGTCGTCATTAACAGCGGCGACTGGATTTAAATCAGGTTCAGCTATTCAACACTAAACTAAAAGTTTCTGCCATGTTCTGGCATTCAGAGCCCCACAAAGGGAAATATAAAACTACAATCAAAGAAATATTCTTCATCTTCCATTAGGAATAATGTTTGTAAGCTAAAATAAACAAGTACAGTACAGTATTAAAGCCAAAAAAGATAAAAATAAAAAATAAACACACATCAGAGAAGTAATCTTTACGAACTAGTCAAATTGAGGCTAACAGCACTGGCTTCCTCATTTGAGGGTAACGACCGGTGACTTAGTAGATCTGAAAGGTCATTGTCCTTTCCATAAACATGTTGGGCAGTGAATTTGAAAAGATTCAGGTAAAGTATCCACCTTTTCAGGCGAGGATTCAACTTGTCTGCAGTCTGTAGATATAGGAGAGGACGGTGGTCGGTTCCCATTGTAAAATGTCAGCCATATAGATGGACTTCAAAGTTCTTTATGGCCCAATATGCAGCTAGAGCCTCCTTCTCCACGGTGGAGTAATTTTGCTCTGCAGGGCGAAGCCTGCGGCTTGCATATCGCACTGGAGCTACTTCTGCTGAGTTGTCTGATCAGGCTTGCAAGAGCATGGCACCCAGGCCTTCGTCTGAGGCGTCGGTCTGCAAGATAAATGGATAATCAGGGTTTACCAGTTGTAATACTGGCTCACCCGCCAATGCTTCTCAGAGCTTGAAAAATGCTCTGTCAGTTTCATTTATCCATTGGACAGGGGAGGTTTTACCTTGCTTTGAGGAGGTCATTTGCTGCAAAGGGGCAGCGATAGTATTTAAGTGTGAAATGAACCATTGGTAGCAGCCGACACTACGCAGGGATGATCTCAGTTGAGTGACAGTAGATGGTTTCTCCACATCCTTAATAGCTCGTCTTGTCCTGTATAGGGGACATAACTCCTTCTTCATCCAAGTGGCCGAGATACTGCAATTGTGTGAAACCAATCTCACCTTTGGAAGGCTTTGCATGAAGTCCATGCTGGTTCAGATGAGTGAGAACTCTGCGAAAAGTCTCGAGGTGTGATGACCAATCCTGAGAATGCACCAGGATGTCGTCTTTAAAGCATGAAATATTGTCGAGGTCCTGTAGTACTATCCTCAAGAGTCTGCTTTAGCAACCAGGGGCATTCACCATACCAAAAGGCATGACCCTGAACTGGTATAGACCATGTTTTGTGGAAAAGGCTGTTAGAGGATTGGTAGTTTCGCTCAGCAGGACTTGCCAAAATCCACTGGCTAGATCCAATTTGGACAGGTAACGAGCTCGGGAGAGCAACGAGAAAATATGCTCGGCGTCAGCAATGGGCTCTCCACCAACGATGGTATGGGAGTTAAGCTTACGACAGTCAAGGCAGAACCTGTGACTGCCATCTTGCTTACGCACTGCCAGTAACGGTAAACACCAAGGCGAAATGCTCTTTTCTACTATTCCGAGGCGGACCCAAGTGTCAAGATCTTTCTTCAGCCATACGGACAGCTGGTGGGGAAGACCATAGGAATGCCAAATGGCTTTGGGCCAGTGAATCTGACATGATGCTCAAGGGTAGCGGTAATGCCTAGGAGGTCATTGAAGACGTTCTCATAGTTCCCTAATAGCTTGTTCAGTTTTTCCCATTGACTCGGTTGCAGTCTGGAGTTAATAATGCAATTACTCACACTTTCCTTTCGGTGTGTGGGAATGGCAGGATCCTTACCATCATCAAAAGCTAAGCTTATGTCTTCAATTGCAAGAGCAGTGGCTGCGGCCAGAGGGGTTTTTTCAGAAAAACTCCACTCCCGTAAGTCTGTCTCCACTGCATTTTGGAAATGCAA
>JAXCGZ010019436.1:25000-55983 GCA_037179515.1 Halocaridina rubra | reverse complement strand
CAAGAAATGTATGACATCTTTTGTGAGAAATATGGGAAGATAGTAGATTGCTGCATACCTGTCACCAAAGTAGGTGTAATTCATGCCAGAGAGAAATGGTTCGATAATGGGTGTAAAAGAGCTAAGGAGTGGAGAGACAAATGCTGGAAAAGGTATAGGAGGAGAAAAAACATAAATGCCTGGCAAACCTACAAAAGAGCAAGAAACGACTACCTAAGTAAAAGGAGAGAGGCAGAGAAAGATTATGAGAGGGACATCACCAGGAAGGCTAAAGAAAATCCCAAGCTTTTCCACAGCTTTATCAGAGGAAAACTGAAGGTAAAGGAACAGGTTTTAAGGCTAAAGAGAGCGGATGGAAGCATCACTGAGATGGACGAAGAGATCTGCAAAGAATTGAACAAGGAGTTTCAGTCAGTATTTACAGTAGAAAATACCCCACCCCCTCAGATTGCAGTGATAGAAGCTCAAGGGCCGGTATTAGAGAACATCAACCTTACAGCCACAGAGGTATGCAAAGCGCTGATGGATTTAGATGTTCATAAAGCTACAGGTCCTGATGACATATCCCCTCATGTGCTTAAAAAATGCGCAAACACAATATCAGTGGCACTAAGTATCATATTTAAGGAGTCATTGGAGTCGGGGGAGATTCCAAGATGCTGGAAACAAGCAAATGTGATACCTATCTTCAAAAAGGGAAGGAGGGATACGGCTCTGAACTATAGACCAGTTTCTTTGACCAGCATAGTTTGCAAACTTATGGAGAAACTACTAAGGAAACATATCTCTCTTCACTTGGAATCCTTCAACTTTTTGTCAGTGAGGCAACATGGCTTCAGAGAAGGAAGATCAACAGTAACAAACTTATTAGAATTTTATGATGAGGTAAGCCAAATCTTACAGGAAAGAGAGGGCTGGGCAGATTGCATATTCCTAGACTTCCAGAAAGCGTTTGACACTGTTCCACATGGGAGACTTATTAGGAAGCTGCAATCAATGGCTAGAATAGGTGGAAATGTCTTGGAATGGATAAAAACTTACTTAGAAGGAAGGGAACAGAGGGTTAGAGTAAGACACTCAGTGTCTGAATGGAGAAGAGTTAGTAGTGGAGTTCCACAGGGTTCAGTTTTAGGGCCACTTTTGTTCCTTGTATATGTAAATGACCTACCAGAGTCTGTAAATTCATTCATGAATATGTTTGCAGATGATGCAAAGATTGTGAAGAAAGTAAAAAACGAGAACAATGGTAGAGAACTTCAGGAGGATCTAAATAATCTGCATGAGTGGTCAGAAAAGTGGCTAATGAAATTCAATACCTCAAAATGTAAGGTAATGAGAATGGGTACAAGTGCAAGAAGGCCCAAGCTTGACTACTCGGTGGCTGGAGTACAACTTCAGGAGACAGAAAATGAGAGAGATCTAGGAGTAAACATATTGGCAGATTTGTCTCCAGAAATACATATAAATGGCGTAGTAAGGGCAGCATATGCATTCTTATCAAATGTAAGGGTAGCCTTCAGGCACATGGACAAGGAAATGTTCAGAAATATTTATGTAACCTATGTGAGGCCAAAACTCGAATATGCAGCCCCCTTTTGGAATCCGCACTTGAAAAAGCACATAGCTAAGCTTGAAAAAGTTCAAAGACATGCCACGAAACTGGTGCCAGAAATACGCAATCTCGGTTATGATGAGAGGCTGAGGGAATTAGACTTGCCATCACTCGAAGCTAGAAGAGTAAGGGGGGATATGGTGACAGTCTTTAAATTCCTTCATGGTTATGATAGAGTGGATAGGGATCGATATTTCGATATGGCTGGCTCTAGAACTAGAGGTCATAGTTTGAAGCTTCGGAAGAAAACTTGTTTGCAGGATGTAAGGAAATACTTTTTCAGTGTAAGAGTAGTTGATAATTGGAATTCGCTAAGCGAGGAGGTAGTTAATGCTACCTCAATCCATAGTTTTAAGGACAGGTATGATAAGTATCACTAAGTCTAAAAATGGAACCGATCAGGAGACGGGAAGATACGAGCTTTGGGCTCTTTCCCGTAAACACAATTAGGTAATCACAATTAGGTAATCACACGTTAATGCTATCTCAATCCATAGTTTTAAGGACAGGTATGATAAGTATCACTAAGTATAAAATGGAACCGATCAGGAGACGGGAAGATACGAGCTTTGGGCTCTTTCCCGTAAACACAATTAGGTAATCACAATTAGGTAATCACACACACACACACACACACACAGAGGCACATGGACAAGGAAATGTTCAGAAATATGCAGCCCCCATTTGGATTCCGCACTTGAAAAAACACGTAGTTAATCTGGAAAAAGTTCAAAGACATGCCACGAAACTGGTGCCAGAAATACGCAATCTTAGTTATGATGAGAGTCTGAGGGAATTAGACTTACCATCACTCGAAACTAGAAAATTGAGAGGGATATGCTGACAGTCTTTAAATTCCTTCATGGTTATGATAGAGTGAATAGGGATCGATATTTTGATATGGCTGGCACTAGAACTTGAGGTCATAGTTTGAAGCTTCGTATGAAAACTTCTCTGCAGGATGTAAGGAAGTACTTTTTTTAGTGTAAGAGTAGTTGATAATCAGAATTCGCTAAGTGAGCAGGTAGTTAATGCTAACTAAGTCCATAGTTTTAAGGACCAGTATGCTAAGTAATCACTAACTAGAAAATGGAACTGATCAGGAGACGGGAGTTACGAGCATGGGGCTCTTTCCCGTAAGCACAATTAGGTAATTACACACACACACACACACACACACACACACACACACATATATATATATATATATATATATATATATATATATATATATATATATATATATATATATATATATATATATATATATATATATATATATATATATATATATATGGAAGGAAAAGCCCATTAAAAAACAACGAATATATATATATTTATATATATATATATATATATATATATATATATATATATATATATATATATATATATATATATATATATATATATATATATATATATATATATATATATATATATATATATATATATATATATATATATATATATATATATATATATATGTATATAAAGTACTTATTAATTTCGTGACCTAATGGGCTTTTCCTTCCATTTTAGACTGTATGTTAACAGTTCAGTGTTATTAATATATATATATATATATATATATATATATATATATATATATATATATTTATATATATATATATATATATATATATATATATATATATATATATATATATATATATATATATATATATATATATATATATATATATATATATATATATATATATATATATATATATATATATATATATATATATATATATATATATATATATATATATATATATATATATATATATATATATATATATATATATATATATATATTGTCAGCATCAAAATTGTGATTAGTCAAAGTGTTGTTATTCTTAAATTAGTTCATTAAATGTCATGGTATTGTATAAGTAGTTTTTATAAGTGAGACTGTAATAATGCATTCTTATGCAAAAAGGGGACTGCCCAATGGCACATGTCTCTGTGTAAAAGAAGGTATTATATAGGTCAAAGAAAAATGAAGACTTAATAGGCTTTATAATAGAATATTTTGCATTTAATAAAGAAAACTGCGATTTTCAAGTGACTGAGAAAAAGTTCCACGTGGACAGCAGCTGACAAGATAACATATTCGTGAATTTAACAATTAAGGACAGGCATAAATAAGTTCTCTAACAAGTATCATAACGCTACCTATATTTGTAGAGTTTATATATGCATTTAAAATCTTGATAATCGCCAAGACTGGTTACTTTGTATATGAGTTGCAAGATATATAAAAACAACGACAATAGCAACAACAACACAACAACAACACCAACAAAAACAACAACAACGACAACATGAATTATGTAATTATCTGGTAAGTAAAACACGCGGTAACAGACTATGCTGTATACAGTATACAAATGTGGACATATAGAAGACTCAAATTCAATCAGGATTCAGCATGTTTAAAGTCCAGTCAGTTAAAAGATATTAAATTCTCTCGTTTTTTAATTCATACATGAGAAAATCTGCTTACAAAAGTGGGTTCCTACAAAGTATATACATTATTTCCAGGCATTTTTTCGGACTACCAAACTTCTTTGCACTGAGAAATGCACAGCATTCAGTTAGTTCCATGCACGTTAAAACCTCTCTTAGGGTACTGTCTGCTTGTAGATAAATCTTATCAAACTGGGGATATTTTGAAGCTACTTCAAAATTAAAAGAAAAAGGGCCCCACAGCAAGGGAAGCTCTGAATACAAGTAGTTTTAAATCATCAAACCCCTTTGAAAACTCACCTTTTACAACAGATATATGCTGACTGCATTTCTTTGGTCACAATTTTGAGACACTTTGTGTCTGAAACAATGGAAAATACACAAAGTTGCGCTCATTCAGAGAAGAGTGCTAACTTGACTCGGAATAAAATACTTTCCTGAATCATTTCATGTGCAACAACACCATAGTCTTGTACCATAATATTCAGTTCATTTAGTTTCTCGAAAATGTCAACTGCGAACGCTAAATCACTCGGCCATTTTGTCTTTTTAATGTTACTTACAAATTCGTAACTAGTGTTTTACATTTTAAGAAAGAGAAAAATTTATTTCTCTCAGATTCCTAAGCTCTTTTTAAAACATTTCCCTGAATTAACCAACGTATACTGCTATGGCAGAGTACATCGTAATACTGACGCTCCATATCACCCAACAGATTTCTAAATTGTCCGTGATTTAGGCCCCTGGCTCCGATTAAGTTAATGACATATACCAAAAGATCAATCACATGTTAGAATAAGAGGACTGATCTCCATAATGTAATGAAGTGATAAGATGGTGTTCTTCTTTTTCTATTAATGCAGGTACGCCATCTGTTGTAAAGCTTGCCAGCTTGCTACAAGGTAAGCAAGACCCATCCATACAAATATTGGCCAATTTCGGTCTCCTTCAATGGATCAATTGACAGCAGTTCCTCTGTAACCGCAAATCAATAGTCGATTTTTCCAGTAAAGACAAGCTGTTGTGCCGTTTATTTTATGTTAATGCTCTCATCTAGTGTCGATGCGTATCATGTTAAAGGCTTGCAGCCTCAAGTAGCTGTTATGAGAAATGAATCGATGTTGCATCAGTGCAACCAACTACAGTTCTCCTTGACAGAGATAAAGCTTTAATTTTTGTTCTGACCTCTGGGCATGCAATATCAACAGCATCCGACATACAATCCTTAAAAAATTCTGTTTAAGATAACGATTTGAATAATCAATCATAAAAATAGCCTTTGTGACAGCATCTTGCATGGATTGTCTTATAAAACCAGTTTGCTGAAGGTTTTTTGAACTTAAATAGATCTGTCCAGGACAGTTCGATGTTAAGTCTTCCTTCAGCTACGGTTCTTTTTCTATGCCTACAGCTACACTGAATATTCTTGGATATTCATCACAATGTTTCATTATCCCTTCACATCTGACAAGTCATTACACTCTCCATCTCTGTTTCTCTTTACTTTATGTATTCTTCGTGCCCAGGCCCGATGAGGGCTGTTTTATTTTATAATTTTTTTTGGCCCGTCCTGGTGTCACAATCATAAAAAAAAAAAAGTTTGTTTTTGTTTTAAACTTATCGCTGAAGCTCATTTTCTGCTAATTATTTCCAAAGCTACTGTACTTAGTCCGGAAATGTCTCATCAAACTTTCTCCTTTAAAACAGTAATACTATCACGACAATTTAAGTACACTGTCTTACTTCTAACATATGTAAAAAAAAAAATAATTGCATGTCCATTCCATGTTAAACGCAATTTTTAGTACAGAGATCGTAGACGCATTTCGGTCTGAGCTGCTTTAGCAAGTATTTTCTCTCTCTCTCTCTCTCTCTCTCTCTCTCACTCTCTCTCTCTCTCTCTCTCTCTCTCTCTCTCTCTCTCTCTCTCTCTCTCTCTCTCTCTCTCTCTCTCTCTCTCTCTCTCTCTCTCTCAAATAGGACCTCCACATCTCAAGGATTTACCGGCTCTTTAGAACTCAGAAACTCAGTAACGTAATCACAGTATTCAGTATGAGAACATATAGATGATATAAACGGTATGCGGCTTAATCTTTGTCTTTGTGTATACATAGTAGAAGTATTAAAAATACTTAATATTATATGCATTATATAATATTCATATGTTTGCAAATCTGAGGGATCATTATTATAAGTTTGAGTAACTGTGAGTTTGTTACTCTGTTAATGCTTATCCTAAACTTGCTATATTACAGCAATTAATTTATTCATTAAGTTTAATGTTATGTTTTTGGTTTAGTGTTTTTGTATATTTCAGCTCCATAAATATATTTTTGTATTTAAACCATTCTCATAATACTCAAGTTAGTCAAAAAGTGGCTAAACGAATATGACGTATGTTGGACGGCTTAACTGTATATTATAGTGAATATAAATATCATAATTTGTAAAATACAATTAATATAAATGGTACACTCTATACCATACTCGCAGCGATGTTGTGAGAAAATCTTAGACGTCCCTGAGACGAATTACAGACGTGTATATATATATATATATATATATATATATATATATATATATATATATATATATATATATATATATATGAATTTTTTTTTTTTTACCCCGACCGGGACTCGAACCTAGGACTTATGATTACTTAGCGCCTTGACTTAGTAATCATAAGTCCTAGGTTCGAGTCCCGGTCGGGGTAAAAAAAATTATTCATGTTTTCACATATGTAATGTGCTTATTTGATATTTCATGCCCGAATGAGATTGGGAATTGAATTAAATGCTAAAATGAAGCCACGAGTGAGGTTGGGGAATCTGTAAAATGAACATAGTGGCATTCAGTTAGAATGCGTTCATTCCCAAGTACAGCAGATATAAGCTATAAGGTTGGGTTCCTTTTAACCTTCTGTGGTGTAGTGGTAGCGCCTTGACTTAGTAATCATAAGTCCTAGGTTCGAGTCCCGGTCGGGGTAAAAAAAAAAATTATTCATGTTTTCACATATGTAATGTGCTTATTTGATATATATATATATATATATATATATATATATATATATATATATATATATATATATATATATATATACACACACATCAATACCGAATATTCTCGGATATTCGTTTCACATCTCTTATTATTCTTTCACATCTGACAAGTCACAGCACTCCCCGTCTCTGTTTCTCTTTATGTTTTCTTCGTGCCCAGGCTCGATTAGGGCAGATTTTTTTTTTCCCGTCCAGGTGTCACAATATATAATATAATATATATATATATATATATATATATATATATATATATATATATATATATATATATATATATATATATATAAGTAGATAGACAGATTTTTATTTCTTTATGATAGTGGCACCAGAACAGGCAAAAAAAAAGAAAACAAAAAAATCTACCCTCATAGAGCCTGGGCGCGAAGAAAAAACAAATAAATAGAAAGACATGGGAGTGCAATGACTTCTCAGATATGAAGGGATAATAAGATATATGTAACGAATATCCAAGAATGTAGGCATAACAGAAGAAACGTAACTGAACGAAGTTTTAATATCGAACTGTTCTGGACATTCCTATTAAAGTCATATGACCCTTCAGCTGTAGTTTTCACAACGGGCGGCTGCTACCATGAGCCAACCTACTATATAACCTACCATACTCTCGGCACTTGTCGACAAACAAGTCAAAGGTAATCTTCTCTCCTGAATCAAGCAGAGTCTACTGGACCGCAGTGCTCGAGTGAAAGCAACTAGAAAATGAGACTCCACATGGTGGCATCCTCAGTCCCTTGCTCTTCAACTGCATGAGGGAAAAAATCATGGACATGAAGCTGCCACCCAGGACCATGATCTTCAATCACGCCGATGATTTTTTCCTGATGGCCAGAGGTCGCGATGACTTTGACCTTGCCCAAGGAAGCCTAATAAAGATGCACAAAGTCTCTATCACCCTTAGGGTCAAGATAAATGCCCTCAAAACAAAAGCGCTTGCCAGCCGCCAGCGAGGTCCAGAAACATGACTGGTGACCAGTACTTGGGTGATAGACAATGCACTCTTCCTCAAACCAGAGATCCAATACCTACACGGCAGGAGCAAAATGCGGTAGTCCGTTTTATCACACCTGTCTGAAATCCACGACGGTGCAGACAGTAGTCTCCTCAGAACTTTTTATATACAAGCCATACGAAGCCTCGTGGACAACGCTCGTCCCGCCCTTTGGCTTCTCTCAGAATCTCAATGGACAAAAATTAAGGCCGTACAAAGTAACGCAAAGAGAGATATGCTAGGAGCCCCCATTTGGACTAATTTAACAAACCTCCAGCTATATATATATATATATATATATATATATATATATATATATATATATATATATATATATATATATATATATATATATATATATATATATATATATATATATATATATATATATATATATATATATATATATATAGAGAGAGAGAGAGAGAGAGAGAGAGAGAGAGAGAGAGAGAGAATAGTACTCAACTTCTGTGTCTATTCAATACATATCCAGTTTGTATTTAAAAATATCGACTATATTCTAATTGACATTGTGGTGTCCTTAATAAAATATTGAGCGAAAAATGAAGAGCCCATTACATCATCATCGGGTATTTAATTACTAATATCAATTAAGCTGTCAGCCACAGAGTACACACACTTACTCACTGTCTTTATTCCCTCTCTCTCTCTCTCTCTCTCTCTCTCTCTCTCTCTCTCTCTCTCTCTCTCTCTCTCTCTCTCTCTCTCTCTCTCTCTCTCTCTCTCTCTCTCTCATGAATAAAGAGCACGAAATTTTTGTAATGACAAGTAATGGGATACAACAAGGGAAATGGGAGAAAAACCATCACAATTTGATCTAGTAATGACAGATGAAGCGCTGAATATCAGTAAAACTTAAAATTAGTCACCTGTTGAAACACTGAGCACTGTGTATTCTTATTGGTGTACGTATCAAGAATGTTATGCAGAGAGCAGAGGGACTAAAGGATGGATAAGAGAGATCTATCCATAATAAGTTTAGAAGAGTATTAACGATTATTATGCAATTATTGGCGGACCATTTTATTGCAATAAATACGTACGGGATATGAATGAGATGTTTTGTGATGAATATGAGAAATTATTTAGCTGTCGTATACCATCTGCCAGAGGGGAAATTATCAGTGCCAAAGAGAAAAGGTTCAATAATGAATGCAGAAGTTCAAAGTGCGGAGAGGAGAGACAAATGGTGGAATAGGTACCAAAAGAGGATTAGTATATATATGCTTGGTAGAGTTATAATAGCACGTCAATTAATACTTACGTAGTAAAAGAGAGAAAAGAGAGAAAGGAGAGAAAAGGACATTGCGATGGGAGCTGAGAATATCCAAAACTCTTCTACAGCTTTTCCAGAGGGAATTTAAAGGTAAAAAAAAGTGTTATAAGGCTCGAAAAAACAGACGAAAGTATCACCTTGGAAATTGGAGAAACCTGTGAGGAATTGATCAAGGTGTTGTGGTCTGTTACAATAGTTTGCTCCCACTATTGAGGAACTGACTGAATTAGGCCACTTTTAAAGAATATTGCCTCTTCAACTATAGCCACCCGTAAATAATTAACAGTATTAGAAGCGCATTACGCCGTAGACCTGATGATATATCGTTTTGTGTCATTGAGGGAGTAGTGCAGCTTGATTAGAATCACATTGTAGCATGTTAAAAAAGTCGCTGGAATCTGAAGAGATTCTAAGATTTTGGAATCTACAAACGGTCTACATCCCATCAAAAGGAGAGAAGAGGTGAAAGACAGCTCTCAACTGTGGGCTATTTTCAATGCTAGTATAGCTTGCAAAGTTACAAATAAACTAAGAAACTACTAAGCATACACATTGAGTCACTTGTAGTCTTTTAACATTTTGTCAGTGAGACAACATAGATTAAAGAAGGCCGGTCTACAATAACAAACTTGCTGATATTTTATAAAAGTAGGCGTCATCTTACAAAAATAGGAGTAGTCCAATATTACCTTTATAATCATCAATATTCATTATTGTTGTTATCGGGATAAGTATGGAAAATAAGGATTAGAAAAAAAAATGTGTTTTGATAAATAGATTGACTAATGTTGATGAGATAGGTTTAGATATATAAATAAAAGGCGACTCTAACCTAAATAAGTCTCTCACGCCCTCCTCACCACAGAATGAAATCCGAGGACGAGAAAAAATGGAAAACGCTGATAATTCTTACACTGAAGAAAAGAGAAGAAATACTATTGGAATAGAAGAGATATCAAACTACGAACAAACTGAATATGTAAGAGATCACCCATTCAAATTATAAATAGTTATAAAATTAAATATACAATTGGAGATCGAAGGTTTGAACCTGATGATGTGAGAGGAGCATTTAATAATCATGAGAGTTTGGTATTTTCTTGTCACTCTGGTATATCATGCTCTCTAGAGGTTGGCGACTTAATACTCAGTGTTCGCTGAAATGTTTGCAATTAAGAAAGCTCTACAGTGGAGCCTTACCTTTCGTTTAGCTTTATCTGTTGTCCTTTGTGTTGATTCTAAGGCACCCTTGATATAACTCAGCTCTCCAAGACCAAAATATGATTTTCAAATATATAACTGCTGTGGTTGTGGCAATGTATTCCAGAAGACCTGACCAATGTGGTATCTCTGGAAATTAGGCAGCGGTTCAGTTTTCTAAGAGTTTTATTTCTTCCTCTTTTTCCCCACTTAATCGAGCAGTATGTTAAATATTTTAGTTCTGGAACGTGACATCTATTCATATTTGTTTTCACAGCAGTGTGCTTATCTTATTCTTACGCAGTCACAAATAGGAAAGGCATTGGAGGTCATGTGCTGAATTCTGGAGGCACAGGTTTAAGACGCTCTAGCGCGTGTACGTCTAGGAAACTGCCACTTATGCGCTAATATGCACTGATTACGCTTTATACCAGACCCAAATTGTAGTTATCGTAGGCTAATGTATCAGCGACAGTAGAACACTTTTCCCTTCAGTGTTATCGTTATTATGGGTATCGGAACAGGACATATGATCTGATCAAGATTTGTGTCCTGTACATATCGAAAGAAGTTAAGGGGTTCGACTAAAAAAATACATTTCCAAAGAAATTTATATATATATATATATATATATATATATATATATATATATATATATATATATATATATATATATATATATATATATATATATATATATATTAATAACTCTGAACTGTTAACATACAGTCAGAAATGGAAGGAAAAGCCCATTAAATAAAGCAACGAAAATATATATATAAAAAGTACTTATTAATTTCGTGACCTAATCTGGTCACCTTCTCAAAGTACAAATTGTATATCTTGTCATTGTACTTTGAGAAGGTGACCAGTTTTGGTCACGAAATAAATAAGTACTTTATATATATATTTTCGTTGTTTTATTTAATGGGCTTTTCCTTCCATATATATATATATATATATATATATATATATATATATATATATATATATATATATATATATATATATATATATATATATATATATCTATCTATATATATATATATATATATATATATATATATATATATATATATATATATATATATATATATATATATATATATATATATATATATATATATGAATAATTTTTGCCCCGACTGGGACTTGAACCTAGGACATATAATTACTGTGCCAAGGGGCTACCCACTACACCACAACAGGTCTTATAAGGGAAACAAACCTTACAGCTATATCTGCTATACTAGGAATGAACGCATTCTATCTGAATGCCACTCTGATCATATTACAGTTTTCCCCAACCTCACTCGTGACTTCGTTTTCGCATTTAATTCAAATCTCAATCTCATTTAGGACCAGCAATAATCAAATAAGCACATTGCCATATGTGAAAACATGAATAATTTTTACCCCGACAGGGACTTGAACCTAGGAAACATAATTACTGTGCCATTCATCATATATGAACAATCTTCCTCCACCCATTCCTATCTCTTGCACGTACTCTTCTCTGTTCCACTGACATTCCACGTGCATTCAGTGCTCTTTTCACGCCATCCATCCATCTCATTCTAGGTCTCCCTCTTGACCTATCTCCAATCACTTAACTCCACACTCTCTTCACTATTCGTTCATCACTCATTCTTTCCATGTGTCCAAACCATCTCAACACACACTGATCTAACCTATCCGACAGCTTTATTCCAACACCCTTTCTCTGCCTGACATCCTCATTTCTTACACTATCTATTCTAGATACACAAATTATACCTCTCAAACACCTCATCTCCATTACATTCAACTTCTCCCCTCATCCTCTCTTGCATTCCAAGTCTCTGTTCCATACAATGCTGTCGGCACAATCACACCTTCATATATCCTTCTATTTGCATTCATTTCCAAATATCTATCTATCTATTTATCTATCTATTTATCTATCTATTTATATATCTATCTATCTATACATATATACATATATATATATATATATATATATATATATATATATATATATATATATATATATATATATATATATATATATATATATATATATATATATATATATATATATATATATATATACTTTGACTTTTTGTGGGAAGTAAATACAGAGGAGGGGATTCCCAGTCCCCTCGCTCCGCCACATTTAGTCGACTTTTACGACATGCAGGGGAGCACGGAGGAAGTATTCTTACCAGAAGTGCATACCTTATATAATCCAGTTCACACTCAAGCTCGGATCAATCAAGCGGGCTAATTAGAAAGAGGGAAAAACGCTGAGGTAGAGGCAACAAAAGTTTCTAAGAGCGTAAGTGCGAGACAATGGCCCGTTTTCTTATACAGCGTAAACCTAGGATACCATATTGTTAGTTAGCTAAACACACACAAATCGGGTAAATGACTCTATAAGAAAGTGGGAAAAGCTGCTACTGAAGAAACAGATTCCCCATAATGGTATATTCCCTACATAGAAGACTCCTGGGGGGGGGGGGAAGTTTCTTATACATTTCAAATGCGAAGTAAGATATATTTACAGAGATAACCAGAACCTGAGATGGCGTCTTCAAACACATCAAATCTTCTCGGATATAGCAAGAATCTAGATCAACATCAAGGGCATAAAATTTTCTGGAATGAAAAGAGTCTTCCATCCACAAAGAAATGAGTTGATTAACACACTCCAACACGAATTTAAAATTGTCTTTGGAGGTCTTCAAAAACAACAGATCTTCGATTTAGCAAGAATCTGGATCAACGCCACGGGCAAATCCACATAGACCTTAGCTTGATGAACACACCTTCCATCACAAACTTTAAAATGTCTCCGGTTTAACAAGTTTTGTCTTTGAAGAAATTAAAAAATCGCCTTTTGAGGTTTTGAAACTTCCAGTTCTGGAATATCTTAATACAATAAAATTTTAATGATTGGGATATTCATTTCTAACAAGATAGGTAAATAGACTTGAAAAAGTCGATATTATTACGTCCTTGAAGTAGAGCACAATTTTGATCTCAAGTGAGCATTATTTCGCAATAGTTTTTACATATAAACCAGTCAACTTGGATATGGTTCATCAGGTCTGAAGCTCAGCTGTCATGAAAAAGTGCCGCGGGGCAGTTAGCTCAAGGGAAGACCTTGCCATCCCAGATCGGGGATATGCAACCCCAGGCAGGGGATAGGGTTGACTCTTGCTCTGCCCGCCGCCCTTCCCCTCGTAGACTGGGCAGAAGTACCTCTTGGAGGTCGGCCAAAATATCTTCTGTCAGGATGCGAGTGGAAACAATTGACCCCACTTCCTCAGGGGGAGGCCATGCTTCCTTTGGGTTCCACTGAGGCCTCGGTGGAACTAACCAAGGGTAGTATCCTCCTCCTGATGGAAGTGGGGCCTAGGCGACTCCTCCCGAAACCTATAGGTGGCGGCCTGGGTTAAAGGAGGGGAAACCGAAACTGGTCCCTTGGCTATGGAGACGTGTGGAGGATTGGGAAGAGGCCCACCGCTGGCTAAACAAAAACCCAATCCGATGATACACTATCTCTCAATGCCCCAGCGGTGAGGTTCTTAAAAAAAAAAAAAAAAAAAAGAGAACCGGTAAAGGCCTAAACAGCATTGATAGTGATGAACACTCAACATAATCAGGTATTTCAAAATAAAGCACATTAACATATTGTATATAGATTACCAATGTTATCGTCACATAATACTCCCCAACATGAAGAATCTTAACTCTTGGTAAATGAGTTTAATCAGTTTGCATATAATGAAACTAATTTAAAATACTCAAAAGAATATGGAAGGCAGTTAAAATATATTATTCCAGCAGACTCTTGCAACCTGTTCTGCTTTACCATTGAATAAATTCCTGAAGAGTTAAATCATGCAGTGTATTACAGTGAGAGAAAGAAAAGATATAGCAGGCGTAAAGTGAGAGAGAGAGAGAGAGAGAGAGAGAGAGAGAGAGAGAGAGAGAGAGAGAGAGAGAGAGAGAGAGAGAGAGAGAGAGAGAGAGAGAGAGAGAGAGAGAGAGAGAGAGAGAGAGAGAGAGAGAGAGAGAGAGAGAGAGATACGTCAACAAAAATAACCTCCAAATACAGGTGAGCAATGACAGCTAAACAATTAATTTTTTCCAAATTTCCTTTTTTAGTGCTGTACATGTGTCTCATCTATCTTAGAATAACTATGTCTGTGAATCCCTCTCTTCTGAATTACTTGGGGCAGTAAATCAAACAAAACAAACAAACAAACAAACATTTATTTCCATTTTGTACAATGGTTATTCTAAAAGTAAAAGTAACTTATAAGTAGACATGTAATTAAACTAATAAAGAAGATGGTAATACATATAGTTAAATTAAATGTAGCTTTCATAGAAAATAATAATGCTGTAATATAAATGTTAACAATAGTGTTAATAATAAAGTAGTAATAATAACACTAGATACAGTATCGTTATTATCGGTATCATTTCCATATTTGTTTTCCTTACAATGAGAATAATTATTTCTTAACGAGCAGCAACTATTTGTCCAAAAGAATACTATATAGTTTGCCTTTGAAAGTTGTGAAGGAGGATGCATTTTTAAGATGCTCTGGAATATGGTTCCAGAGTGTTGGCCCTTTGATAGTGATCATCTCTGAACCTGCTTCTGTGTTAGGTCTGTGAATAAAGAGCTCACTACTCTGTCTTATGTTGGTTCCCCTTATATCCCTGACTGTTTTTAAATCAAATAGCCAGCTAGGATAATGATGGTTCAAAATTTTGAATACAAAAACATTAATAGCATAAGCGACCTTGTTTTCTGCCCGCAGCCACCCAAGTTTATTGAGAGCTAGTGTGATGTGGTCATATTTTCTTATTCCTCTCAGGGCAACTCGAGCTGCAAAATTAATAAGCTTCTGTATTCTGTTTATCTGAGTCTTAGTGGTAGCTCCCCAAACAGTTGTGCAGTAATTAATGTGACTTAGGGTTGGAGATTCAACAACAGTTATTCGAGTGGTAGTCTCAAAATTGTCTTTTATACGTGATAAGTACATTAATGTTCCTGTAACCATTTTGCATACTTTATCTAAGTGGGAATCAAACAACATGTAGTTATCAAAGTGAATTCCTAGGTTTTTGACTGTTTTGCTAGGTGTGATAATATTGTCGCAAAAATTAATTGTTGTGTTTTCTGGAATTTGTGCTATATGGAACCTTGAACCAATAAACATGCATTGTGTTTTACTTTCGTTAATTAACAGCCCAATTTCTTGAAAATAGGTTTTAATTTTTGACAGAGTGTTTTCTGCTCTTAAAGTTAGCTCTGGGAGATTATTAATATCACCACTAAGGAGTAGTTGAGTGTCATCTGCATATTGTACGACTAGACAGTCAGAAATGAAAGAAGATAGAGCATTTACGTAAATGGAGAAGAGGATAGGATCAAGTACTGATCCCTGTGGAACACCAAATGATACATTTTTTGGCATAGAGTTAATGTTGTTAAGACGTATAGACTGTTTACGATTAGATAGATACTCGCTAAACAAGAAGGTTTGATTCACTGATGCAACTCTCTCTCTCTCTCTCTCTCTCTCTCTCTCTCTCTCTCTCTCTCTCTCTCTCTCTCTCTCTCTCTCTCTCTCTATGTCTATCCCCCCTTGCAGAGACAGTTAGCTCTGGAGACTATCGCTGATGTATCCACGTCTGTCCCTGCAGCACACCACGTCTATGTTGATGGTTCTGTGCAAGCAGATGGGAGGGCGGCATGTGCTGTGTTTTCCCCCACCATGGAGCCGCCTGTGCCGGCTGATTCATGGATTGGCCGTAGACTACCCACCTCGTTGAGCTCCACCTACTGTGAACTGAATGCCATCTTGGATGCCGTGACTCTCCTTGTTCGACGACGAGTGAATGGGGTAATAATTTGTGACTCCCAATCGGCCCTACAAGCCCTATCCTCGCCAAGACCTATCTGTGGCCGTGCTGTGGGAGATATACTATGTCGCCTCGCAGCCGCTCGGGATGCTTCTCTTGTTGTGTCATTTGTGTGGACTCCATCCCACATTGGGCTGACTGGCAACGACACAGCGGATCGTCTTGCCAAGGCGGCCTGTATGCTGGATGGGCATGCTGTGGACGCTGAGCCCTCCCTCCGATGCCTACGTAACATCATCTACTCAGCCGGGTTTGCCATGACGGTCCAGCGCAGGGACACGGAGAGGGCCAACAGTGTGTCCATACAGCACCATGATCACTTCCTTCACAGTCGCTACAAGTATCGCAGACGCGGGTTAATGGTGCGGAAAAACAATGTAGTTAGTGCTCGGCTCAGAATGGGGTATCGGCCTTTATGGCAGGTCTCCCAGACTCTAGATATGCCACAGTACACCTCCTGTACATTATGCGACCGAACTAATGCTAACACTCTTGACCACTATTGTCTTCAGTGCCCCACAGTGAGAGATGTTTTACCACGAGGTCAGAACTTAATACAGATCTGCTCATTTTTACTTAATGATGACAACCTTGATGTTATTCTTGCTCGTTTTCCTCACTTTGGTGGCCATTAATTATATTGAATTATACATATATTTTCTGTATGTTGCTGTATAATTCTGTTTGTGCATTCTGCGTTTCTCTGAGCTTTACTTTTGCATATAATGTACTCTGTGCTGCCATTCTGTGAGTTGTGTGTTAGTATGCAGCAATGTTTTATCAATATGTACACCTCCCTGTAAACCATGTTCAATTCTTGGTTTTATATCCATTTGAAGCATTATTTGTATGAACTCATGTAATGTCTGACGCCTTGGCGCAATAAATTAATAAAATAAAATAAAATAATCTCTCTCTCTCTCTCTCTCTCTCTCTCTCTCTCTCTCTCTCTCTCTCTCTCTCTCTCTCTCTCTCTCTCTCTCTCTCTCTCTCTCTTTCTCTCTCTCTCTCTCTCTCTCTCTCTCTCTCTCTCTCTCTCTCTCTCTCGTAAACGTTCTTCATTACTACAAGAAACCTGGTCTAGTTCCTATTTTTTTTTCCTCTCCAAGAAAATGTGTTGGAAGACTACAAGAATGAACTGGGAAAGTTGTTGCCTTGCTTTTTCAGTTGTGGCCACCTGCTTGTTTTTGTATAGAGTAATATGTACAGAAAAAAAATATTATAATAAGAATTTAAGTATTTTCTCTGACTCAGCCATCCCCTATATAAGGGGGAATATGGCTTTGGTATATCTATATATATATATATATATATATATATATATATATATATATATATATATATATATATATATATATATATATATATATATATATATATATATATATATATATATATATATTTATATATATATATATATTTTATATATATATATATTGTGAGATTGTGTGCTTATGTGTGGCCAATTATTTACAGATATACCAAGGCTATTGACCATGCCTATTATACAGCTTTGGCTCTGTCAAATGATCAGCCGAGCGGTGTCTCTAATAAACCCTGGAAATTTGTTGTATAATAACCTTTTCCACCAAGTATATTGTCAAAATCAAGTAAGCAATATTCATATCACTGATACCAAGAAGGATCTGCAAACTTTAATAATAATAATAATAATGATACTACTACTACTACTACTACTACTACTACTACTACTACTACTACTACTACTACTACTACTACTACTACTACTACTACTACTACTACTACTACTACTACTACTACTACTACTAATAATAATAATAATAATAATAATAATAATTATAATAATAATAATAATAATAATAATAAAAATAATAATAATAATAATAATAATAATAATAATAATAATAATAATAATAATAATAATAATAATAATAATAATAATAATAATAATAACAATAATAATAATAATAATAATAATAATAATGATAATAATAATAATAATAATAGTAATAATAATAATCCACAAGTAGTCACAAATACAAGAGAGAGAGAGAGAGAGAGAGAGAGAGAGAGAGAGAGAGAGAGAGAGAGAGAGAGAGAGAGAGAGAGAGAGAGAGAGAGAGAGAGAGAGCTGGACGCGTTCAGTACCTTCATTCGTCACAGAAAGGATGTCATCCTCATTCACGTGTGTAATGTACTCGTAATCAGGCACAAGTCGTCATATATATCATCGTTATGGAGAGGTGTTTCTAAGGAATATCCACATTTAAGTAAGGAAAGTATCTTGCTTTTTTTTTTTTATCTCTTTTACAACTACACACTTGTGTGAAGCTGGATCCTCCCACCTGACCAAAAAAAAAAAAAAAAAAAAAAAAACACGAAGAAAGGAACCGACTCAATCCTACAGCTGATATGCGTGTGGCATTATGCTTAGGCAAGCCTAACTGGGACAAGATAACGAGTAACAAGCAGACACACCAGCTACGCTAACCTACGTAACTACATACTATTTTTCTTTGCCCTCTTACAGTTTACAAAGAGATTCTACATATTTTATAACTTTCCTTTTTGGTAATATTAACATTAGCACACTTTCAACGTAGGGAATAATTTTTAATCCACTCAGGGTAACGATTACATCTGCCAAAACAAGTCCTTCGTAAGAAGGCAACTGTCCTACCTCTTAGTAGAAAAGGGAGTTCGTGACGTAAAACCGGATCCAATTCATATATATATATATATATATATATATATATATATATATATATATATATATATATATATATATATATATATAATGTTTGTATGAATTCGTTTTCATATCGGAGGGTGGAAGGTACCAAGAGGCATACAGTGTCGTAAAGGTAGTGCATAATATCAAACTGTGTCGTGATGAAAAACGTTTGAAGAACACCGTGTCTTATGTTCTCAATGTCATGAAATTTATTCCTTGACTTTCGTTGCAAAACTGAATATATTTCTTGCATCATATCTCTCCAATAGATTATTACATATATTATAAATTCTTAGTAGCGTCCGCTACTTTGAGGCGCCAGGTCGAGGTTCGCGCCTTGCCACGGTCTGAGGGTAGCAAGGGCGTGCACTCAGGGTATCGATTACATCTGCCAAAACAAGTCCTTCGTAAGAAGGCGACCGTCCTAGCCTTGGTTGAAAAGGGAGTCCGTGACGTAAAACACGCTTTTTTTATTATAAATTCTAGTAGCCACTACTACTACTATTAAAACAACAACAACAACAACAACTACTACTACTACTACTACTACTACTACTACTACTACTACTACTACTACTACTACTACTACTACTAATACTACTACTATAACTAATGATAATAATAATAATAATAAATTCAAGAACATTGACAAAAATAATAATGATAATAATAATAATAATAATAATAATAATAATAATAATAATAATAATAATAATAATAATAATAATAATAATAATAATAATAATAAAAATGATAACAATAATAATATTAACAATGTCTGTATAGCTTTATATGTAATAATTAGTCCCCATGAATGTGATTGGACATTAACAGGTCGATAATAATAATAATAATAATAATAATAATAATAAAATAATAATAATAATAATAATAATAATAATAATAATAATAATAATAATAATAATAATAATAATAATGATAATAATAATAATAATAATAATAATAATAATAATATAATAATAATAATAATAATAATAATAATAATAATAATAATAATAATAATAATAATAATAATAATAATAATAATAAAAAATGAGACATTTCAGAGGGAGGATATAATGTTGATTTAACCGCCTCGTGATTTTCACAATATGTGAAAATCACGAAACACGTGTTGGATATAATTCCGGACCTATAAAATGTGTATATAGTAAATATCACATGATATTCTAATACAGCCAGACTACTCTCAGAAAGCCATATATAGTTTTCAGATACTCGCGAGTGAAATCTATTAGCCAATGCAGCAGAGCATCCACCAAAATAATAACTACAGAATAACAGAATAAAGAATATGACGAAAGGTGGAAATACAGAGAATGGGATTCAACATTGCATGTTAGGGAGAGAATGTTACTAGTAAAATGTATATTGTCTATGAACTGTCAGAAAAATAAACTAAAAGGGTATTGTTATTTACGAGTACATAGGCAGGGAAACTCTCAAAACAGTGGAAACTAAGTATTGTATATTTAAAAGAAATTACAACTTATTATCATTTCCTGACATATTCATATAAGATGAGAGGATAACATAGCTTATAAAAAATATTTATTTCAGTTTTAGAGATTATAGAAAAATAAATACATAGATAAGTCAAGCAAAGACAACTTAAGCTACAATGTGCTTTTTTTTTTTTTCAAAGTTGAATCAACAAAAGTCAAGATATTTCATTGTAATTTATTACATTCAATACATAATGTCAAAACTTGAAGAGAAGTTAGAACATTACGATAATTTATATTTATACTCTTAACTTATTTTGCCTCAATTGCTCTATTTATTAAGCACACAATAATTATCATAATATTTAAGGTCCTTTTTTAACTTTTTTTTTTATTGTAAATCTTCCTTCACGTCCTTTCTTACCACGTCTCGTAGGTAACATTTATTACAATTTAATGTTATCATAAACTTTCGTTTATTGCCATATATTGCTCTTATAAATTCCCCTCCTATCACCCTATATGGCCATATTAATACATAGTCGATGTATAAATTTTCAGTCTGTAGCCATCAGAGGCATCATCATCATCATCATTATTATTATTATCTCCCGACGTCATCATCATAATTATCTACGGCTTTCTTATCTTTTAATCTCAAGCACCTGCTTCCGCCCGTCTCTCTCTCTCTCTCTCTCTCTCTCTCTCTCTCTCTCTCTCTCTCTCTCTCTCTCTCTCTCTCTCTCTCTCTCTCTTTTCCCTAACCAATTTTTCTTCAATAGTTCCCCCTCTTTTTATGTGTTACACGGACAAGCAAGAAAGGTGCCCTCATCTGGCCACGCACCAAGAAAACATTGAGACGCAGAAAAAGTAGCAGCTTAAGGACTTGGTAGAAATGAGAGAATGCTAAACAATACGACAAGGACAGACTGGAAAACAGTCGAAGTAATGTAGACCTAAAAATATAGCAAGATTAGACTCTGAGACGACGATAGATCCACTTTTGGAAAGAAGAAAGGTTATAAGAGTTAGAGAAGACAGAAGGAGGAAGAGAGGTCCAAAGTATTAAAGTGGAAGTGAAGAAGCATTAACAGATCCCTACACAGAACCTGTGAGACAATGCCGCTTGGCAAGTGTTACACGGCCTCGCCAGCGGGGGACGGATGCAACTCGCCAACTTACCAGAACAGCGATGGAAAGAGTATCAATAGAAAAGAGAATAGGCATTATACCTTACGGCAGAGAGATAGTGAAGCCAGACTGGAAGTAAGAGAAGAGTCTCCGTTGAGTCTGATGGCCTTAGATTCAACCCTATCAAGGAGATAAGCATGAGATAATCATTGACTGAAGAGCTCACTGCATCGCACTTAGGTGAATTTCATCTCTCTCAATATAATACAATATATGGTTTGCCGCTTATGCGTCACTATTAATTGCTTTTCGATTAGGGGTGAGCAAAAGCAGGTGGGAGGGGGACTAAGGCTGTATGCTCTTCCTAACGCCCCGAAGTGGGTTCGAACATAGGTTATAATATAATAAAATAAATAATTTGAATAAATAAATTGGTAGCAGAAGACATGATACTGAAAATCACATGACTAATCAGTGTATTTCCAAAATCGCAAAGAGACCTCACCAACCATAAAATACAAGCTTTTTTGTTGTCTTAAATGCAAAGGGTTGCATATCTAAACACTTGAATAAGTACTAATCTATCACTCTCTACTAAGATAAATATCAAGGCTTATTTGCAAAATCATAATTAACTATTCATTATTTTACCGTAATTCGCCCCCCCCCCCCAATAAAAAGATTTGGTACTGCGAGAAAGTTGTAGCAAATTTGAAAATGCATATATTTCGTTCTCTAAATTTCTTTTCAGGTTATTTTTATATTAAAAGCATTCTCATTAAAAGTATTGAATTATTTTGATTTTAATAATGTAGCAGTACTAGTCATTTTGTAATCAGTAAGATGCAGACTACTTATTTTTTTCATTACCAAAGAGCACCTTATATAATGGTAATCTTATGTTAGACAGAGATGCCCCATGCTAACGAAGAGGCTGAATAGTCAGTGAAATAGATGTATTTCTCTACCGCAGATAGTATCTACTGAAAATGAATATTTTTGGATATCTGTGTTTAGTTATCAAAAGAACGGAATAAGGAGGGATGGAAAACTATTTAAAAATTAAAATATCTTCTCGACTCTAAAAGCCTCTTTTGATATTGTCTGAACAAAAGTCTAGCTCCAGCATTTTGGGAACCATTATAAATAATTCTCTTAGCAAAAGTTTAGCTACAACCTTCTGGGAACCAATACAGAAATACTTTGAAGAAAGACGCGGGATCTTCAGGAGACGACTGTCGACAAAATTTATACACATAAATATTGCTGGTACCTTTTGGGAACCATTTTGGGTAAGCATTTAGAACCATTTGGGAAGAGCTATTGTTGGGGATTCTGCAAATAAATATCTCGCAGGAACCTTATTATTTTGAAAAGCTCCTGAAATTTTACAATAAAAGATTTCAACAAGTCTAAAGAAGTTTTTGGGACCTAAGAAGCTCTCAAAAAGTATCGACACAAGTATATATCATGGAGAAGTTACAAGAACAACTAGAAAACAAGTCACTGAACAATAAATTTCTTGTTTTTATTCCTCCGATCAGATTCGGGTAATATTCAATTGCAGGTGTCCATGGGAAGATAAGCAAAGAATAGCTCCTTTTTATAAGAGGATAATAGATAGACAGCTTGATTCATTAATGGCAATATGATGAACACACACACACACACACACACACACACACACACACACACACACACACACACACACACACACACACACACACATAAATCTTGACCCACACAGTGGTGAGGACTCATTCGGGGCAAGACTCCTAGATTGCGTACAAGGGAATTTCCTACACCAACATGTAATGGAACCAACGAGGGCCAGGGGTGGGGATGAGCCATCACTACTTGATCTAGTATTCACAGATAATGTGTTGGATATTGAAAAAATTGAGTATGAATCACCAATTGGAAAGACTGACCACTGTGTGTTGTTGATGGAGTATATCATTGAAGATATTCTGCCTGAGAGTAGAGGCACTGAGGACATGAGGAGGAACTACTCGAAAGGAGATTACATCAAAATGAATGAGCTTTTTGCAGTTATTGACTGGAGAACCTTATTTTACAACAAATCTGTACAAGAAATGAATGGCATCTTTTGTGAGAAATATGGGAAGGTAGTAGATTGCTGCATACCTGTCACCAAAGTAGGTGTAATTCATGCCAGAGAGAAATGGTTCGATAATGGATGTAAAAGAGCTAAGGAGTGGAGAGACAAATGCTGGAAAAAAAAGAACAACAACATAAATGCCTGGCAAACCTACAAAAGAGCAAGAAATGAGTACCTAAGTAAAAGGAGAGAGGCAGAGAGAGACAATGCGAGGGACATCACCAGGAAGGCTAAAGAAAATCCCAAGCTTTTCCACAGCTTTATCAGAGGAATACTGAAGGTAAAAGAACAGGGTTTAAGGCTAAAGAGAGCGGATGGAAGCATCACTGAGACGGATGAAGAGATCTGCAAAGAATTGAACAAGGAGTGTCAGTCAGTATTTACAGTAGAAAATACCCCACCCCCTCAGATTGCAGAGATAGAAGCTCAAGGGCCAGTATTAGAGAACATCAACCTTACAGCCAAAGAGGTATGCAAAGCGCTGATGGATTTAGATGTTCATAAGCTACAGGTCCTGATGACATATCCCCTCATGTACTTAAAAAATGCGCAAACTCAATATCAGTGGCACTAAATATCATATTTAAAAAGTCACTGGAGTCAGGGGAGATTCCAAGATGCTGGAAACAAGCAAATGTGAAACCTATCTTCAAAAATTGAAGAAGGGATACGGCTATGAACTATAGACCAGTTTCCTTGACCAGCATAGTTTGCAAAGCTATGGAGAAACTACTAAGGAAACATATCTCTCTTCACTTGGAATACTTCAAGTTTTTGTCAGAGGCAACATGACTTCAGAGAAGGTAGATCAACAGTAACAAACTTATTAGAATTTTATGATGAGGTAAGCCGAATCTTACAGGAAAGAGAGGGCTGGGTAGATCGCATATTCCTAGACTTCCAGAAAGCGTTTGACACTGTTCCACATGGGAGACTTATTAGGAAGCTGCAAGCAAAGGCTAGAATAGGTGGAAATGTTTTGGAATGGATAAAAACTTACTTAGAAGGAAGGGAACAGAGGGTTAGAGTAAGACACTCAGTGTCTGAATGGAGAAGAGTTGGTAGTGGAGTTCCACAGGGTTCAGTTTTAGGGCCACTTTTGTTCCTTGTATATGTAAATGACCTACCAGAGTCAGTAAATTCATTCATGAATATGTTTGCAGATGATGCAAAGATTGTGAAGAAAGTAAAAAACGAGAACAATGGTAGAGAACTTCAGGAGTATCTAAATAATCTGCATGAGTGGTCAGAAAAGTGGCTAATGAAATTCAGTACTTCAAAATGTAAGGTAATGAGAATGGGTACAAGTGCAAGAAGGCCCAAGCTTGACTACACGGTGGCTGGAGTACAACTTTAAGAGACAGAAAATGAGAGAGATCTAGGAGTAAACATACTGGCAGATTTGTCTCCAGAAATACATATAAATGGCATAGTAAGGGCAGCATATGCATTCTTATCAAATGTAAGGGTAGCCTTCAGGCACATGGACATGGAAATGTTCAGAAATATTTATGTAACCTATGTGAGGCCAAAACTGGAATATGCAGCCCCCTTTTGGAATCCACACTTGAAAAAGCACATAGCTAAGCTTGAAAAAGTTCAAAGACATGCCACGAAACTGGTGCCAGAAATATGCAATCTCAGATATGATGAGAGGCTGAGGGATTAGACTTACCATCACTCGAAACTAGAATAATGAGGGGGGATATGGTGACAGTCTTTAAATTCCTTCATGGTTATGATAGAGTGGATAGGGATCGATATTTTGACATGGCTGGCTCTAGAACTAGAGGTCATAGTTTGAAGCTTTGTAAGAAAACTTCTTTGCAGGATGTTAGGAAATACTTTTTCAGTGTAAGAGTAGTTGATAATTGGAATTGGCTAAGCGAGGAGGTAGTTAATGCTATCTCAATCCATAGTTTTAAGGACAGGTATGATAAGTATGACTAAGTATAAAATGGAACCGATGAGGAGACGGGAAGAAACGAGCTTTGGGCTCTTTCCCGTAAACACAATTAAGCAATCACAATTCGGTAATCACACACACACACACACACACACACACACACACACACACACACACACACACACACACACACACACACACATAAAAATTATGATAAAGAACTAATTTCACATGCTGCAGTCATGGTTTCATTACAGCACTGAATCGAAGAACACCATTCATGCTGAGAATTTATCGTGGAGTAGCGCATGCAATACATGGTGCTTTATTGTTTACGTTTTTAAATAGGAGCCAAACTGAAGGATGGTTATTGTCGACCTTTGACTGAGTTTGGTCTGAGCTCTATAGATTATATATATATATATATGAAATGATGTACTCGCATAAACATTAATTAGGCCATGGAGAGGAAAAGATAAATACCATAATCATTTTCTGCAATCAAAGAACACATCCCGCGATAAAGAGAAATATTAGTTTTGATTTTCACTGATGAAAACATCTATTGAATGGTCTAATTAACATGACATGAAATTGGAGGATACTTCATCTATTATTAGATGCAGAAGTACAGGAGAGACATAGGCATTTCTATTCCCGTACTAAGCAAACAGTACGACTGCTATCTTTTCTGGTGTACTCAAAATATGCGACGAGTTGGGAGAAAGGCGATAGACGAGACAGACACCACTTCCATCCCTTCCACAACCTCGACATGTCAAAGTGGAAAAGGATTCTCGTACTTTTACATTAGGGAACGAGAAGAGGCTCGAAGCCGGTTGTTTGGACAAAAGGAAAACAATATGATGCTAATAGAAATCCGGAGCACATTAATCCTAAATCCAATAGCAGAAGAAACGAGGGAGGAAAAAGAAGAAGAAGAAGGAATCAATGTTAACAATAATCACCAAGAAGAAGAAGAAAAAATAAGCGATATGAGCGATAGGCCTAAGATACAACGTCAGATTTATCTTAATATTCGAGCTTAGTAAAGCCAACCTTTGAACAATATACTTTTAATATGGGATAAAAAGGAGATTTTTCATTCCTTTTTTATCCACTGCGGAAGGACCCTTAAGCCTAAACTTTTATCAAGAGTTAATTTTTTATTCTTCGTTATTTTACCTGCTACCTAAGGATTAACATATTCAGGACACGCATATAAGCAATCAAAATGATAAGGTAGGTATAAGTAGTAGCTATTCTGAAGACGTGGGCTTCATATTTTTTTCTTTTCATATTAATATCTCAGTGATAAAGACACTGCTATAGTTCATTTGTCTTTTATCTCTCTATCTGTGTGTGTGTGTGTGTGTGTGTGTGTGATTACCTAATTGTGATTACCTAATTGTGTTTACGGGAAAGAGCCCAAAGCTCGTATCTTCCCGTCTCCTCATCGGTTCCATTTTATACTTAGTGATACTTATCATACCTGTCCTTAAAACTATGGATTGAGATAGCATTAACTACCTCCTCGCTTAGCCAGTTCCAATTATCAACTACTCTTACACTGAAAAAAGTATTTCCTTACATCCTGCAAAGAAGTTTTCTTACGAAGCTTCAAACTATGACCTCTAGTTCTAGAGCCAGCCATATCAAAATATCGATCCCTATCCACTCTATCATAACCATGAAGGAATTTAAAGACTGTCACCATATCCCCCCTCACTCTTCTAGCTTCGAGTGATGGTAAGTCTAATTCCCTCAGCCTCTCATCATAACTGAGATTGAGTATTTCTGGCACCAGTTTCGTGGCATGTCTTTGAACTTTTTCAAGCTTAGCTATGTGCTTTTTCAAGTGCGGATTCCAAAAGGGGGCTGTGATAACCTAATTGTGATTACCTAATTGTGTTTACGGGAAAGAGCCCAAAGCTCGTATCTTCCCGTCTCCTCATCGGTTCCATTTTATACTTAGTGATACTTATCATACCTGTCCTTAAAACTATGGATTGAGATAGCATTAACTACCTCCTCGCTTAGCCAATTCCAATTATCAACTACTCTTACACTGAAAAAGTATTTCTTTACATCCTGCAAAGAAGTTTTCTTACGAAGCTTCAAACTATGACCTCTAGTTCTAGAGCCAGCCATATCAAAATATCGATCCCTATCCACTCTATCATAACCATGAAGGAATTTAAAGACTGTCACCATATCCCCCCTCACTCTTCTAGCTTCGAGTGATGGTTAGTCTAATTCCCTCAGCCTCTCATCATAACTGAGATTGCATATTTCTGGCACCAGTTTCGTGGCATGTCTTTGAACTTTTTCAAGCTTAGCTATGTGCTTTTTCAAGTACGGATTCCAAAAGGGGGCTGCATATTCGAGTTTTGGCCTCACATAGGTTACATAAATATTTCTGAACATTTCCTTGTCCATGTGCCTGAAGGCTACCCTTACATTTGATAAGAATGCATATGCTGCCCTTACTATGCCATTTATATGTATTTCTGGAGACAAATCTGCCAGTATGTTTACTCCTAGATCTCTCTCATTTTCTCTCTCTTGAAGTTGTACTCCAGCCACCGAGTAGTCAAGCTTGGGCCTTCTTGCACTTGTACCCATTCTCATTACCTTACATTTTGAAGTATTGAATTTCATTAGCCACTTTTCTGACCACTCATGCAGATTATTTAGATCCTCCTGAAGTTCTCTACCATTGTTCTCGTTTTTTACTTTCTTCACAATCTTTGCATCATCTGCAAACATATTCATGAATGAATTTACAGACTCTGGTAGGTCATTTACATATACAAGGAACAAAAGTGGCCCTAAAACTGAACCCTGTGGAACTCCACTACTAACTCTTCTCCATTCAGACACTGAGTGTCTTACTCTAACCCTCTGTTCCCTGTGTGTGTGTGATTACCTAATTGTGATTACCAAATTGTGTTTACGGGAAAGAGCCCAAAGCTCGTATCTTCCCGTCTCCTGATCGGTTCCATTTTAGACTTAGTGATACTTATCATACCTGTCCTTAAAACTATGGATTGAGATAGCATTAACTACCCCCTCGCTTAGCGAATTCCAATTATCAACTACTCTGTGTGTGTGTGTGTGTGTGTGTGTGTGTGTGTGTGTGTGTGTGTGTGTGTGTGTGTGTGTGTGTGTGCTCAAATCGTCCTCAATCTTTTCTTGAAGATAATTAATATTTCTTCAAAAACTCATTTTATAATTTTTAGTATTAATTTACCCACCGTTGCTCCTTAGACCAGAATTTCATTCACATCCTGAAGGTTGCTGATTCGATCAAAAAATAATTTGGCGTCAAAAGAAAGAATGAAAATTCGAAATTCGTAATTCCCTTTTTAAAACCAGTAGGCTGAATTAGTGGGCCAATAGATGTGTGGAAAACTAGTGGAATAATTTTTTTTTAACTAAGTTAGGCTTCGAAAAGAGTAATACTTGAAGTCACGTAGAAGCTTTTATCATGTATATTACATCGACAAAACATTACATAATTCGAAACAAAAGTTACATTTTATTATTATTATTATTATTATTATTATTATTATTATTATTATTATTATTATTATTATTATTATTATTATTATTATTAGTAGTAGTAGTAGTAGTAGTAGCAGTAGTAGCAGAAATATTAGTATTAGTGTTAGTAATAGTAGTAGCAGTTGTTATTGATGTTCTTGTAGTCGTAGTAGTAGTAGCAGCAGCAGCAACAGTAACAACAGTAATAGTAGTAGTAGTAGATGATATCTAGAGGTTTTAAATATCTTGAAACATAATTTTTGTCTGATAAGACAGAAGGATACTATTATTAACGAAGTGAATACAATAGCAGTGCAACAAACAAGCCTTAAAAAAAAGTTGCATTTTTCCATGAGTCAAAACAAATAGCAACAAAATAGAACGTCAATTTCCCTTTTAATTAGCATAGCGACTGTTCCGTTCCCAATTTATTCGAGCGGATAATTATGCCACATAATAAAGAGATCAAAATAAAACTGACAAATATTTATTTAGGAAAAAAGGGTGAAATCTATTTATTTCCACGACAAAGATAATGAAATTAGATTATTGCTGCCACATGCACACGGGCTATAGGATGTGGATTCATTACTTCCTTGTTAAGTAAATAATTAAATCAATGAGTGTTTGCTTAACCATGTATTAGTCCGTCTGAATGGCTTCGTAGCGTTGATCAAGGACTTAAAAAAGTGTTTATTTCCCTAAGAGAGTCAGAATATTGTACCGTGTGTATCACTTGTATGTGCCGGTCAGTATCTTACTGATATCAATTATTTCCGTATCAAATTACGGTTGTTTTGCGAATACAGTCCCTCAGTCGCACTTACTAAGTCCTGACTTTAAGTCCCCAAAGTGGCTCGTACAACTGCCTTTCGCAAGAGCCATTTGGGAATAAAAAAGGAGAGGGTATCTGCATCCATTGTGTCATTACCTCTATCAACTCAGCAGGTCTCAGTGAACACATAATCAGACGTATAAAGCAAAAAAAGGAAATAATCTGTGAGATTTCGGTCTTCCATTGGGCCAATTTTTAACCTTACCCATTTTAGACGTGTTTAGAATCTTTGTTAGTATCTATTAAGCTGTTCTTTACTGACTGTAATAAGTGAGTGTTTTTCATTATTATTTCCAACGCTGAGGGAGTATAATTTATCTTTTCTTTCCTTGAGTTTCTCTCTCTCTCTCTCTCTCTCTCTCTCTCTCTCTCTCTCTCTCTCTCTCTCTCTCTCTCTCTCTCTCTCTCTCTCTCTCTCTCTCTCTCTCTCTCTCTCTCTCTCTCATTTAGTCTGCCTATTTGTATCTGTTTACTATAATCTAAATAGAAGTCTAACACCACATACAGCCACAACATTATAAAAGTTCCCATTTCAAAGGCAGAAAATGTATTGTCGTAGTTCAAGGTCCCTTCATGGCTCACACTGGCTCAAGAACACCACTGGAAAATAAAGTACTGAAAACACAACAGAAAAGGTAAAATAGAATTGTACCAACTAAGGTAGTGTGATTACCTAAT
>JAXCGZ010019436.1:0-20000 GCA_037179515.1 Halocaridina rubra | reverse complement strand
CAACCGAGATACACCAATCATACTCCTCAGGCATTTCATCTCAAACACATTTAGGTTCCATCTCTCATTTACTTTCATACCCCATAACTCTGATCCATATATCACAGTTGGCACAACCACTTTCTCATACAAAACTTTCTTAACATTCATTTCCAACCCTCTATTCTTCATCACTCCTTTCAACGCACCCAACACTTTACATCCATCATTCACTCTGTGACACACATCTGCTTCCACTCCACCATTTGCAGCTATAATCGAGCCTAAATGCTTAAACTGATCAACTTCTTCAAGTGTCTCTCCATTCAACATAATATTCAATCCAGCACCATCCTCATTTCTTGTACACCTCATAACCTTACTCTTTCCCACATTCACTAGCAACTTTCTTCTCACACACCATTCCAAATTCTGATACTAACTGACACAACTTTTCCTCTGAATCTGCAACCACCACAGTATCATCTGCAAACAGCAACTAATTCAGCTCCTACTCGTTATCATCCCCATCTACCATTCTCAAACCTCGACCACGCACTTGCTCATTCACCTCTCTTACAACTCCATCAGTATACAAATTGAACAACCATGGTGACATCACACATCCCTGTCTCAGTCCCACACTCACTGGAAACCACTCACTCACTTCATTCCCTACCCTAACACAAGCTCTACTACCCTCATACAAACTCTTCACTGCATGCAACAATTTACCATTAATTCCATATTAGCTCAAAACATTCCACACTGCCTCTCTATCAACTCTATCATACGCTTTCTCCAGATCCAAAAATGCAAAATACACATCCTTACCCTTTGCTAAATATTTCTCACTTAACTGCCTAACTATAAAAATCTGATCTATACAACCTCTACGTCTCCTAAAACCACTCTGCACTTCCGCGATCACATTTTCTGTCTTATCCCTAATCCTATTAACCAGTATCCTACCATACACTTTTCCTACCACACTCAACAAACTCTATATAATAATAGTAATAATTATAATAGTAATAATAATAATAATAATAATAATAATAATAATAATAATAATAATAATAAAAATAATAATAATAATAATAATAATAATAATAATAATAATAATAATAATAATAATAATAATAATAATAATAATAATAATAATAATAATAATAATAATAATAATAATAATAATAATAATAATAATAATAATAATAATATTTACTGGAATGAAGAAAAAATGCAATCGAAGTTCGACTCTCCACACCTTTTTCAGCAGTCTTTCATCATCCATCCTTTCCACATGGACAAACCATCTCAGAACATTCATGTCTACTCTGGCTGCAATTTCTCTCCTCACACCCGTTCTTGCTCTCACCACTTCATTCCTAGCCCTATCCAACCGAGATACACCAATCATACTCCTCAGGCATTTCATCTCAAACACATTTAGTTTCCGTCTCTCACTTACTTTCATACCCCATAACTCTGATCCATATATCACAGTTGGCACAACCACTTTCTCATACAAAACTTTCTTAACATTCATTTCCAACCCTCTATTATTCATCACTCCTTTCAATGCACCCAACACTTTACATCCTTCATTCACTCTGTGACACACATCTGCTTCCACTCCACCATTTGCAGCTATAATCGAGCCTAAATACTTAAACTGATCAACTTCTTCAAGTGTCTCTCCATTCAACATAATATTCAATCCAGCACCATCCTCATTTCTTGTACACCTCATAACCTTACTCATTCCCACATTCACTCGCAACTTCCTTCTCACACAACATTCCAAATTCTGATACTAACTGACACAGCTTTTCCTCTGAATCTGCGACCACCACAGTATCATCTGCAAACAGCAACTAATTCAGCTCCCACTCGTTATCATCCCCATCTACCATTCTTAAACCTCGACCACGCACTTGCTCATTCACCTCTCTTACAACTCCATCAATATACAAATTGAACAACCATGGTGACATCACATATCCCTGTCTCAGTCCCACACTCACTGGAAACCACTCACTCACTTCATTCCCTACCCTAACACAAGCGCTAGTGCCTTCATACAAACTCTTCACTGCATGCAACAATTTACTATTAACTCCATATAAGCTCAAAACATTCCGCACCGCGTCTCTATCAACTCTATCATACGCTTTCTCCAGATCCAACAATGCAAAATACACATCCTTACCCTTTCCTAAATATTTCTCACATAACTGCCTAACTATAAAAATCTGATCTATACAACCTCTACGTCTCCTAAAACCACTCTGCACTTCCGCGATCACATTTTCTCTTATCCCTAATCCTATTAACCAGTATCCTACCATGCACTTTTCCTACCACACTCAACAAACTCTATATAATAATAGTAATAATTATAATAGTAATAATAATAGTAATAGTAATAATAATAATAATAATAATAATAATAATAATAATAATAATAATAATAATAATAATAATAATAATAATAAAAATAATAATAATTATAATAATAATAATAATATTTCCTGGAATAAAGAAGAAATGTAATCCAAGTTCGACTCTCCACAGTAGTTTGTGCGGTATATCTTCCTAAGATCCTTCCATGTTGAAGAAGGAAAGAATAATAACACCACTTACAGTGTCCACTGTCTACTTAAGCATAGTAAATGTGGACACAGATATAAGTGTAGGGATTTTTACGAGCTTGGGATTCGACACGTGCTATATTATTGGGCCAGTAACTCGTGTGAAAGAAAGCAAGGAAAACAGATATTAACTGAATTTAATGAAGTGTAATAGATACATGAAGTAATTCTATCGACAGATGTGAGTTTTGGGACATATTTCGAAGGCCAGCTATCACCACCGATTCGCACTTTGGATCGGCACTGAGTTCAGCTGGCTTTCTCCTCCAGTGGCAGGATTAAGTATTGTAAGTGTGAATGTTCTTTATTGCTATGTTAATATGTCTTTACTAAATTAATATTTAATTATTGCCATTATACAAGTCTTGGAACATAATCATAATGAGAGAGAGAGAGAGAGAGAGAGAGAGAGAGAGAGAGAGAGAGAGAGGAGAGAGAGAGAGGAGAGAGAGAGAGAGAGAGAGAGAGAGAGAGAGAGAGAGAGAGAGAGAGAATTATTGAGTTTATTTAAATCAAATGTAATTCATACAAGTAGGCAGTGGGTATAATGAGCGTATAAAATCGTTGGGTGTATACTAAAGGCACTGAGGAAATAAACATGACCTTCTGAAACTCAGTTACGAGCTTCAGATCTATTAACTATCATTACAGTTCATTAAAACCAAAGGTCCTCTGAAGCGTTGAGGTGACTTCTGAAGTAAGAGTTTACTCATCTGCTAATGAAAATAAACTCGGGTTTATATGTATATTTGCCGACGCTTCAAATTGGCTTATGAGGATAGATACGTTTATATGCATATCATTTCAAGCTTCCAAATGGTTGTGGTTGTAAGATTTTTTTTTCAAACTCCTTGATGCTCTAAAGTGGCCTTGGAAGTAAACTTTTTCTCATATGAATATTCTTTAAAGCGTCAAAGTGGTTTTGGAAGCAAACTCTTGATCATATTTATAATTCTCTTTGTTTCCGTATAATAATTATATTCGAAATTTGACGAAGGTACCAAAAAAGTACAGTATTTGCTTATATTCGTTTCATCTTTCCAGTACTTAGAATTATCATCATAAAGTCTGCTGAACGAACCGATATCAGGTTTCATAAACATAAACGGAATTGAGAGGTAAAATAAATATAATCCCTCTTAACTATTTGCTGAGTCAATAAAATATATATATATATATATATATATATATATATATATATATATATATATATATATATATATATATATATATATATATATATATATATAAACAGATTTCAAACAGACATTTGAAATTGGAAAATATATACAATTAAAATTAGAGAAAACTAAAAATAAATAATGACCACTTGGTGATGAAGAGCATAGTAAATTAAAGGATAATGAATAATAATTAAGGTGACGCAATTGCAAAGCTAAAATCCAGACCAAGCAATTATAAATAATTACTTTTATCTTGAAAGTATATAAAAACACCGAAGGGTATACAAATTCATGACAATTAAACGAAAAGGAGCAAATTTTTAAACTTGAATAGGACTGTCCAGGACAGTTCGATGTTAAGTCTTCCTTCAGTTACGGTTATTTGTTATGCCTACATCAACACTGAATATTCTTGGATATTCATTACACACCTCTTATTATCCCTTCACATCTGACATGTCATTACACTCTTCATCTCTGTTACTCTTTACTTAATGTATTCTTCGTGCCCAGGCTCGGTGGGGGCTGTTTTATTTTATTTTATTTTTTGGCCCGTCCTGGTGTCACTATCATAAAGAAAAAAAAGTAAGCAAATGCAGTAATATACAATACCCACAAAATCACACACACCTCATATAGACACATACATACACACACACACATACACACACACATGAGGCCAAAACTCGAATATGCAGCCCCCTTTTGGAATCCGCACTTGAAAAAGCACATAGCTAAGCTTGAAAAAGTTCAAAGACATGCCACGAAACTGGTGCCAGAAATACGCAATCTCGGTTATGATGAGAGGCTGAGGGAATTAGACTTGCCATCACTCGAAGCTAGAAGAGTAAGGGGGGATATGGTGACAGTCTTTAAATTCCTTCATGGTTATGATAGAGTGGATAGGGATCGATATTTCGATATGGCTGGCTCTAGAACTAGAGGTCATAGTTTGAAGCTTCGGAAGAAAACTTGTTTGCAGGATGTAAGGAAATACTTTTTCAGTGTAAGAGTAGTTGATAATTGGAATTCGCTAAGCGAGGAGGTAGTTAATGCTACCTCAATCCATAGTTTTAAGGACAGGTATGATAAGTATCACTAAGTCTAAAAATGGAACCGATGAGGAGACGGGAAGATACGAGCTTTGGGCTCTTTCCCGTAAACACAATTAGGTAATCACAATTCGGTAATCACACACACGTTTCCAACATGAGTCAGCTGAATGTGTATTCACGGTACTGGGGATATATGAGTGAACTTGCATGCAGACAGACAGTGAACATTCGAATGTACAGACAGACAGTCATTAATGCATGTGCATATTCTTATTGCACTATGTACATTAATTTGTTACTGTATTACGTAATGTTTCACTTACGTAATATGTCTTTTGTTCCATTACTGCCTTATGTATGTATATATATTACAACCATGGTAAATTAACTTCTCATATATTTAATTCAGGCTTCTCCTGTGTAAACATTTGATACTATATGGCAACTCTTGCCTTGACGTAATATAACGTAATGCAATACAGTCAGTCGTGCTTCAGCCTCGTGCATTGTCAGTCACGAGGGCCTGGTGCCTATCCCATTTGCTTCTGTGTTTTTCGTAATATACTCTTGTGTTTCTCATAATATATTCTAAGGCCAGACCGAGCGTTTCCTTCGAGAACCTACTATAGACAATATCAACATGGAGAAGTGAGTATGGCGTAGTGAATTTTTAGGTTCTGTGTGCCTTATAGTGAGAGACATTTGGTGTACTCAGCCGTCTACTTGGATCCCCCCCCCCGCAATGCTTCACCTTTGGATTAGCATACAGTGTAAGACGTTTTAGTGTGGCGTGCAGTGAGATAGTGCAGTGTATACCTCCCCGGTGGTGTATTGTGGCTTTTTTCATACATATTGCTGTGGGAAGACTGTTTATCCTCCTCATCACGGAGTTATCCAACAACACCCTCCCCCTACGATGTCTGCATGATGCATGCTGCCCAACGCCCACGTAGCTGTGCCACCGCACAGTTTCATAACTCAAACCACCCTACCTGACCACCATCCCCCGGGCTTACCTGCATCCCGCCTCCCTCACACGCGGCGCTAAAGGCTCATCCCACGCACTCTTCACTACATTCTACCCAGGAATCTGCTATACATTCCTGGATTTTACTCACTCTGAGCCTTACCTGCCTTTTTCTATTGCACAATGGATGAATATCCTACTCCTGCACGCTCTGGAGCCTCCCCACATGCCTTTGATGAACAGCACGACTTCCTCACCACTCCTCATGAGAAATATAAGGCCCCACAACTCATAATAAGGCATACTACCTCCCATAGCCGGTAACTCCCAACAATATGTCCACACGGGATAACAGTGGTGATGTCCTTCAAATTCTGAAGTTTCTACAAGATTCTAAGCAATGCCGACTTCACCAGGATAAGATTCTTAGGAAAGCTGATGACTTACGATGCCAGGAGGAAAGCAAAACATTTATGGTACTCCTACAGACAATGTCACACATGTGGAGTGGCACAGCTGCTCCACCCACACAAGCTGTACCTGACCACCCCAAAACCCCAACAGACATGTCTGTTAGTGCCAATTCCAGGGACACACCATTATCTCCTGCAACCCACAGCCCTCTTGTTCATCCGTCTGCCACACCTGTTTCTATGGCTATGCCCTCAGCTGCTCCTCTTTCTCAAAGCAAACCAGTGCCACAGAGCCCACCCACTCTGCAAGTTGATGCCACGTTTAAAGTTTTTTGCCAGTGGCATCAGAGGTGGCATGACTTTGCTGTCATGAAAGATCTTCAGAAATTGTCACGAGAGAAACAGCTCACACAGTTTCACACGTGCATCTCCCTTGACTTGAAAAAAGTTCTGGTAAACACACTTGGTGTCCCTCCAGACACTTTTGTCACCATGGAAAAAGTCCTTGACTATTTGCAAGATTACTTTAAGAATTTCAGGAACAAAGCCATTTGACGTGGTGACCTACTTTGCTGTAAACAAGCTGACGATGAGTCCTTCAGCAATTTTTATATCTGCCTCAAAATCCTGGCTAAGAGGTAGTCCTGTGTTCAGGCAATCTCATTATGTGTGCCAAGAAACAGTTGAAGATGGTGATCCTGATGGGAGTCTGAGATCAGGATCTTGTACAATGCCTTTTCTCTCTCGATGCAGCTGCATCCCTCCACACATTTGTCATGTGCTGTAGGTCATTTGAGGCTGCTTGTACAAGTGCATCAGCTATTCACACCTTGTCAAGTCAACACCGTGCCTTTTCTGCATACAAGACGGAACAACGATGGCAGAACACGGCCTCCTCCCAGCAAACTCCACCAACTCAGTCTTCCTCCAGTTCTTCTTGATAGTCCTGCAACTATCGGCATGGCTCAGAAACCTGCCCTGCTGCTGACAGTTCCTGTACCAACTGTGGCCATAAGGTTCACTGGATCAGGACCTCTTGATGCCCAGCCAAGGAGGTACAATGATGCAATTTCAACAAAATTACCCAGTATAACAGATGTTGCAAGACAAAGGGCAAGGGTCAGGACAACTATTCAGGCTCTGCTAGAGCTTTCCCTTCTCCCCGCAAGAAGCATGGCAACTGTCGTCATATGAGCTCCGGTTCCACCAACAGGTCTCCTCAGCCTATCAGTGTATATCTCCTCCATGATAACAGTACTTCAAGATTCCAGATGTTATCTGACACAGTGGCTGATGTCACTGCAACTGGCATCCACCACCTTGAGCTGCTGTGGATTCCTAGAACCATCCTCCAGCCTCTACCTGCTACAACTACACTCACTGCCGACAGATCTCAAATGACTCCTGCTTTAGAATGGTTTTAGGCTACCCTGAAGCTTGGCAACAAGTCCTGTCTTGCCAATATCCAGGTACACGAGGGTATTCAGACACCCCTCCTCTCCTTTGGTCACTGTCAGGAGCTGGCCATTATCTCACCTGACTTCCCCTAGCCCATCCATGCTGTTGCACACGGCAACAGATACAATTAGCTGCCCCTTCCTGCTACAACATCAACCTCTGCTGCACGGGCCTTCTTTCTCTGCAACTTCAGAGATGTCCTGGTGTCACGGACCTCTAGGCAGCTCCATTCAAGAAGATTGTTGGTCTCCCTGTGAAGATTCGCCTGGAAGAGGACTCTGTTCCCTTCTCCATCCACATGCCTTGGCAGATCCCCTTTGCATTTCAGAGTCAGGTGAAGGAAGAGCTTGACTCAATGGTTAAGCATGGGATTATCGAGCCCTCAGGTGCTCAGCCCTCTGAATGGTGCTATCCTATGGTCATGGTGGCTAGGTCTCATGGTATCTAGATTACAGTGGACTTGACTAAGTTGAACAGTTAAGTGTCTCTCCCTGCACATCCCTTTCCTATGCTGTACTCCTCTGTCTGGGGCGTTATTTTGTCTGCCAAAATTCTTCACCACTGTGGACACACTACATGGCTACTGGCAAATGGAACTTGCCAAGGAGGACTGGCACCTCACCACCTTCCTCACACCATTCGGCAGGTTCAAGCACTGCAGAGGACCCATGGGCTTCGCAGCCACTGGCGATGTCTTCTATGTCCAATGTGACATGGCTCTGCAGCCTCCTGGCTAGTACAGTGGTAACGCGCTGGCCTCGCATTTGCGAGGTCGACGGATCGCGCCTCGTCCAGGCAAGAGAGTTTAAGCTGTTTACTGGGGAGGTTACTGCTGTGGCTGGGCACCACAGTGGGGAGTTGGGGCCTGTGCCGGTTGGCGACCACCCTATGGGTCCTCCATGACCCGTTCCACCCATCCATGGGTGGAGAATCTACAAAAAAAAAAAAAAATGGCTCTGCAGGGAATTATGAACTGCATGAAAGTCGATATACCAGATACTGACCAGGTGCTGCAAACATGGCATCACCTTGAACAGGAACAAGTTCATCATGGCCGCCCCTAGTGTCAACTTCTTTGGCTACACGCTCAGTAGAGACGGCGTCTCAGCGGATGCGGATAAGGTTTGCGCCATCCGCGACTTTCCCAAGCCTGCCAACCTGACTGATCTGCATTCCTTCATGGGCCTGGTGAATCAACAGGCAGAATTCACCCCAGACATTGTAGCTACAGCCCAACCTCTGCGTTTGCTGAAGAGTCCCAAACGTTCATTCACCAGGACTCCAGACCATGACAAGGCCTTTGGGTGTGTTGAGGAAGCTTAAGGAAGCTCTTTTCTCACCACCTATCCTGGTGCCCTTCGGCCCAGTCTTGCCTGTTGTGCTACAAATGGAAGCCTCATGTCTCTATGGACTCAGTTATGCCCTCCTCCAGGACCATGGCCAAGGATGGATGTTACTGGTTCAGTGCAGCTCTCATTTTCTGATGGACGCCGAGATCCGATATGCCACCATTGGACTAGAATTGTTAGCCATTGCCTGGGCTATGTCCAAGTGCAGATTGTATCTGTGTGGTCTGCCTCACTTCCTCACGACTGATCACCGTCCACAGATCCTTATTCTCAATTCCTACACCTTGGATGCTGTTGAGAATGCCCGTCCCCAAATATTGAAGGAGAAGGTCTCACCCAGGGCTGCATCAAGACAATTTAGGGCCCTGGGCACCTTACCCTATCCCATCTGGGACATCTCCCTATTTTTTAAAGGAAATATTAAGTATTGGTAGTTATTCTTATTTATTGTGAATTCAGCTAACAAGATCATAAAGTATAAGGTGATATAATATCTTCTCTGCAAGATTCAATTTGCATACATTAATTATCAACATTTTTACTTAGAATATTTGGAAGAAAAAAACTGTCTTTCAACAAACTAAATTCTGCTAAAAAAAAGCAGTAATCAAAGGTACTAGATGATATACTTCACAGATTAAAGTCTATGTAACTAAAAGTTAACCTTTAAAGCTTTCATAGCACCAAACTGAGAAACTACTTCTTCAAAATCAATCAATTAATATCATTTATATTTAGACGAGAAGATAGCACAGACGGAAAAATACAAGTATGTATACTTATTAGTACTATTAATAATATATATAAGATTTATAAATGGTCCTAATACATTAAAGTACTAGACTTTCACTATATATGATGTAGTGGAATGGGTTGCAAGTTTCCCTTTACCATTATTATTTTTACACATTATTATTCGCATTTACATTCTGCAGGCTCATGGGCTCCCCTGGACAATGGGCCTCCATTCCGGGCTCCCCAGGCACCATTGTTAATGCAGCCCTGGCCTCGCCCTACATCTTTATGGCTGTGTGGCATGCCGGGAAGCAGCTCTGTATCCCTGAGGCACTCTCTAGAGCCCCAGGTAACCAGCCCACACCTAATGACAAGATTGAGTGTGGCGTATGATGCATTGCTACGTGCAACGCCATCACCGCAGTGGACAAATCATCACTTTCTATGGAAACCGACAGAACCCTTCAGGAACTACAAGCTGTAGCAAGAGTGGACCATGACTACGGATGTCTCTTCACCTGCGTGTCTTCCTGATTCCCTTAAAACTGCCTTAACCTACACAGCTCTGTACTTTCGTATTGGAAGATTCGGGAATATCTCTACACTGATGGAGAAATGATTCTGTATGGTCAGCGGATTGTCATTTCTGCTGCCATCTGTCACTGTGGGGTAGAAGAGACAAACTGTCGAGCTAGGCAGACTGTATTTTGGCCTAGCACTGAATCCGATATCAAGAACACTGTTGCCACCAGCAATTCATGCTAAATACTACAGCCTAGCCAGCAATAGGATTCCCTTCTATCTGACGATCACCCTACAAGGCCTTTCGAGTCTGTCTCAGCTTTCAGGTTGCAGGGAAGTCTTTCCAGGTAATTGCGAACAGATTGTCAGGCTGACCTGTTGTCGTACCCTGTAGACCCGACAAAATGGATGCAAGAGCCATCAGGATGTTCTGAAGATATTTCCGAGAAGTTGGTGTTCCCCGCTGCCTGAGGAATGATGGAGACTCACCGTTTAACAGTGCTGACTTCTAGAACTTCATGGAACGTTGGGTCGTTAACCATGTGATATCCTTGCCCCATCATCCCCAGTCAATTGGACATGCTGAGGCAGCAGTCAAGCCTGTAAAGCATTCCATTTTACAGACAGTGACCAATGGAAACATCAACTGTGAGGGCTTCGACAGGGGTCTCCTAGAACTACACAACACCCCTACACCTGCAGGTCCCTCTTTCACCCATGTGCTGTATGGCCGCCCTCTTCACTCCTGTGTCCCGGCCTACTCGGAGTCCTTCTCCAAGGAATGGCAAGCTCAGACTGAGGAATGTGACCGCTGAGCTGCCGCTTGTACTGAACAAGTCAAATGCCAGTATGATTCTCATGCCCGTTCCCTTGCCAGGTAGACTGTCAGCCAGTATGTTCAATCTCAAGACCCGACATCACACCGTTGGGACAAGGTCAGAGTATTTATGGGCTGCAACAGGTCCAGGGAGTATGAGGTACATCTTCCCAGCGCATGAGTCTGGTGGCAGAATTGTTGACATTTCCGTCCAGTGCCCTCTCCTAGTGGTGACCCTCTCCCCCATGTCACTGTGGCCCCTTGCTCAGACGTGGCAAATCCTGTAGATAATCCCCCCACTGTCCCACATTGTTCACCTCGACTCATGGTAAGACAGTCGGCTCATGATGGTGCTATGAACGTGAGGGGGGAGGGAGGTGTGTATATGAGTGAACATGCATACAGACAAACAGTGAGCATTTGAATGTACAGACAGAAAGACATAAATTCATGTGCATATTCTTACTATACCGTGTATATTAATTCCTTACTGAATTATGAAATGTTTCATTAACATAAAGTGTCTTATGTTCCATTACTGCCATGTGACTGTATATGTACTACTACCATGCTGAATTCATTGTTCATATAATTAATCCTGGTCCCTCCTGTGTAAACATTCAATACTATAAGGCAACTCTTGCCGAGACATAATATAATGTAAAGCATTACAGTCAGTTGTGCTGCAGCCTTGTGCATTGTCAGTCACGTGGGCCCGGTGTCTCTCTCATTTGCTCCTGTGTTTCTCGTAATATACTTTAAGGCCAAAACAGTGTTTACTTCAAGAACCTACTATAGACAATATCAACAGGTACATCAAGGATGGTGATAATCAAGATGAATTCCTCTACTTAGAGACTTTGCAAAAGATGACGAAAGCAGCAGATATATTCCAACTCTTGGACGAGTTCCTTAAGAATCATTAGATCAAGTGGGAGAATGTAGGGCTGGTTTGCACTGACTTTGCTCCAGCCATGACACGGAATTGATCTGGCTTTGTTGCTGTGTTAAAGGAGGGGTATAAGATATCATTGTGAGGCACTGTGTTCTTTATCCCTAGGTAAGATGTTGCCGCCTTACCTTAAAGGAGTTCTGTTTATCTGTGTTCAAGCTGTAAATTTCATTCGAAGTGGTCCTCTAAACCATAGCGTGTTCAAGTTACTTTGTGAGGAGTTCAGAAGTGAACATCAAGTTCTCTTCCACACAGGAGTGCAGTGGCTCTGCTGTGGGTAAATCCTAACCCATATTACAGAGCTCAATGATGAAATTGCAATATTTCTCTGACAGTATCAGAGTAACTTGCCGGAAAATTTCGATGACGAAACGTTCATGCTTTCTCTCCTATCTGGCAGAAATTTTGATCCATTTGAATGACCTCAACTAGTCCATGTAAGGCATGTATGGAAGTAATATTGTTTGTACAAAGAAGATAGAAGCCTTTAAGAGAAGTCTCTCCCTCTGGAAGCATCAAATCCAGGGAGGGATTGTGGGAAGCTTTCCTATCCTTGAAGAGATATTGATGGATTAGACAATCATCCCCATGGTTGTAGAATATATTGCTGCTCACCTTTAGAACCTGGAGACCACCATGGATAACCACGATTCAGCAGCCCTTCCTGGTAGACATGAGTAATACTGACAGCCCGAAGAAGAAGCTTATTGATCTGCAGGTGGACCAGGGTAGTCAGACAAAACTCAGTACATTACCGATGTCTGTTTTTTGATGTGATCGGTTGGCAGTGTACCCTGGACTGGCAAGGGCAGCACTGGAGATGATCATTCCATTGTCAATCACCTACCTGTGTGAAAAGGCATTCTCAACCATGCCCTGATCAAAATTGTCCGTAACCGCCTTCAAGGCGGTTCCTAACAGTATTTGCTCCATTACAAAACGGTGGCTCAGGTCAACACGAAGCCTCGAATTGAGAAACTAGTCGCACAGTAGCAACAACAAAATTGTCATTAATGAGTGTATGTTTGATTATTCGGCTGTGTATATTTGATAAAGTCCATGTTATTTACTTTTTTTTGTTTTTTCCTCTTGCTTTTGCCAATAGAATTGGCATCCTAATATTGTTTTGTTTTGGGGAATGAACAAAATAAATCAAGCAGTACTAAATTTAACTTTCTTTTATCTTTGTAATAACCAGATGTTAGCCAGAGTTAGGGGGCGCTGTACTGCCTAGACCTGACTACAGTGGGTGTTGAAGACTGAAAAGGTCAAGAAAAGTTAAAATATATATATATATATATATATATATATATATATATATATATATATATATATATATATATATATATATATATATATATATATATATATGTATATATATATATATATATATATATATATATATATATATATATATATATATATATATATATATATATATATATATATATATATATATATATATATATATACAGAGAGAGAAAAAAAAGATGTATACTAATTGCTTATATAAGGTTTTATTCCAAACACCATTCTTTGTCATGTAATTAGTAGAATATTCAATTATAATCTGCACATAAAAGATGGAACAAACATAGCGGTCAAAAGAAGAAAAATAAATTAAACAAAGAAAGAGACTACTGAGGGAGGGGGAGAGATGAATATTGAGGAATAGGATTAGTGGGGCAGGAGAGTGTGAGTGGGAGGAGGAGGAGGAGGGATTCGGTTAGATAAGGTCAAGGTCACCATCTCGTCTATTGATCCTGAGATGGAGGGAGGAGAAGAGGAAGAGGAAATAACAGCCACGAGAGAAGGAGGGAGAAGAGAGGGAGACTGAAAAGAGAGAGGGAGGATGGGAAGAGAGGGGGAAGAGAGGTAGGTGGAGGAGTGAGAGCAACAAAGGAGGAGAGGGGGGGAAAGGGAGATGAGGGAAGATGTGAGGGGAAAGAGATAGGAGGAGAGAGGAGAGAGAGAGAGAGAGAGAGAGAGAGAGAGAGAGAGAGAGAGAGAGAGAGGTGAGTAGGACGGAGAATTAAAGGGAAAGAGAGAGGTAAGAGAGGAAAAGTGGCAAAAAAGAAAGAATAGAAAGAATAGAGAGGAAAGTACACAAGGTGTAAGTGAGGAAAGGAGAGCAGGAATAACAGAATGAAGTAAGGAAAACAGAACGTAGAAGTTTTTTTTTTAGTAGGAAATGAAAAGTAAACAAAGCAAACTTACTGTAAATAAACAAATAAATATATAAACAAAGAAAATAAATGAACGAATAAGTATATGAATAAGTGAGAAAGTACATAAGCAGGAATAGAGAATTGCCGGGGAATGCACCAACTCCACTGTTGATAAATGAAGGTGAAAACTTGTTGGAGAAAGCCCCAAAGACATGTTTTGTGGATGAACATGATGGTAGTGGCTGTTGTGACCGTACTGTGAGAATGTATAAGCCAATATGGAATGTGATAATATAGCTAACTAAACGTGACATTAATAGCTTCCCGTGTTTAAGTCATACAGAAAAATAATATGTGAAATGTTGTTCAGAACGAGAAAAAAAGTAAAATAAAATAAAAAGCCTAAATTGTGGATGGGTCTCTCCCTCTCGCATTAACACCAAAACGAAACCTTGAGATTTTGCTGATCTGATCACACATCATGCAAATAGTGAAAAGCAATGTAGATATGTCAAGCTTGCTTGAGATAATAGGATTTCATATGATACCACTTACAACGACAAACCTCCGGAGTGGGTGAGTAGAGTTGTCGTTTCGACTATGGTTCAACGCCAACTCATCAGGGTGAGCTCTCCAGTGGAAATGGGAGGCCAGTCATATAATAAAAACTTCCCTGGATATCACACATGAGACTAGCAGTCATCGTGCCTGTCAGAATGATCTGTAACTCTATAAAGGAGATTCTAGTTATTAGGTTTTTTTTTTTTTACTGTAGATGTACAAAATTTCTGTTTGATATTATATGGGAGAAAAAGGACAAGGAAATTTACCCCGACTAAAGCCACAATTCATTAAGATATTAGCCCATTTTTGTCCATACACAATAAATCTAACGGCGTATTCATTATTCAGATTATGTTTATACCAGCTTGGGGCTCAACTCAGGACTCTTTGGGTGGGAACCAGGATGTACTCTCTCTCTCTCTCTCTCTCTCTCTCTCTCTCTCTCTCTCTCTCTCTCTCTCTCTCTCTCTCTCTCTCTCTCTCTCTCTGAAACAATTATTCAATAAAAAAATTACAACCGAGTTTACTCTTCCGTTTATATAATTTATATGTAGATACAAAATTACTACGTCTCTGAAGGAAGAGGGTCACATCAATTTTTAAATAACGAAACGTGATGTATTAGAGATACTCCCTGGGCAAGTTTGTCCCTCTCTTTGTGCATGTGATTACCTAATTGTGATTACCTAATTGTGTTTACGGGAAAGAGCCCAAAGCTCGTATCTTCCCGTCTCCTGATTGGTTCCATTTTTAGACTTAGTGATACTTATCATACCTGTCCTTAAAACTATGGATTGAGGTAGCATTAACTACCTCCTCGCTTAGCGAATTCCAATTATCAACTACTCTTACACTGAAAAAGTATTTCCTTACATCCTGCAAACAAGTTTTCTTCCGAAGCTTCAAACTATGACCTCTAGTTCTAGAGCCAGCCATATCGAAATATCGATCCCTATCCACTCTATCATAACCATGAAGGAATTTAAAGACTGTCACCATATCCCCCCTTACTCTTCTAGCTTCGAGTGATGGCAAGTCTAATTCCCTCAGCCTCTCATCATAACCGAGATTGCGTATTTCTGGCACCAGTTTTGTGGCATGTCTTTGAACTTTTTCAAGCTTAGCTATGTGCTTTTTCAAGTGCGGATTCCAAAAGGGGGCTGCATATTCGAGTTTTGGCCTCACATAGGTTACATAAATATTTCTGAACATTTCCTTGTCCATGTGCCTGAAGGCTACCCTTACATTTGATAAGAATGCATATGCTGCCCTTACTACGCCATTTATATGTATTTCTGGAGACAAATCTGCCAGTATGTTTACTCCTAGATCTCTCTCATTTTCTGTCTCTTGAAGTTGTACTCCAGCCACCGAGTAGTCAAGCTTGGGCCTTCTTGCACTTGTACTCATTCTCATTACCTTACATTTTGAAGTATTGAATTTCATTAGCCACTTTTCTGACCACTCATGCAGATTATTTAGATCCTCCTGAAGTTCTCTACCATTGTTCTCGTTTTTTACTTTCTTCACAATCTTTGCATCATCTGCAAACATATTCATGAATGAATTTACAGACTCTGGTAGGTCATTTACATATACAAGGAACAAAAGTGGCCCTAAAACTGAACCCTGTGGAACTCCACTACTAACTCTTCTCCATTCAGACACTGAGTGTCTTACTCTAACCCTCTGTTCCCTTCCTTCTAAGTAAGTTTTTATCCATTCCAAGACATTTCCACCTATTCTAGCCATTGATTGCAGCTTCCTAATAAGTCTCCCATGTGGAACAGTGTCAAACGCTTTCTGGAAGTCTAGGAATATGCAATCTGCCCAGCCCTCTCTTTCCTGTAAGATTTGGCTTACCTCATCATAAAATTCTAATAAGTTTGTTACTGTTGATCTTCCTTCTCTGAAGCCATGTTGCCTCACTGACAAAAAGTTGAAGGATTCCAAGTGAAGAGAGATATGTTTCCTTAGTAGTTTCTCCATAACTTTGCAAACTATGCTGGTCAAGGAAACTGGTCTATAGTTCAGAGCCGTATCCCTCCTTCCCTTTTTGAAGATAGGTATCACATTTGCTTGTTTCCAGCATCTTGGAATCTCCCCCGACTCCAATGACTCCTTAAATATGATACTTAGTGCCACTGATATTGTGTTTGCGCATTTTTTAAGCACATGAGGGGATATGTCATCAGGACCTGTAGCTTTATGAACATCTAAATCCATCAGCGCTTTGCATACCTCTGTGGCTGTAAGGTTGATGTTCTCTAATACCGGCCCTTGAGCTTCTATCACTGCAATCTGAGGGGGTGGGGTATTTTCTACTGTAAATACTGACTGAAACTCCTTGTTCAATTCTTTGCAGATCTCTTCGTCCGTCTCAGTGATGCTTCCATCCGCTCTCTTTAGCCTTAAAACCTGTTCTTTTACCTTCAGTTTTCCTCTGATAAAGCTGTGGAAAAGCTTGGGATTTTCTTTCGCCTTCCTGGTGATGTCCCTCTCATAATCTTTCTCTGCCTCTCTCCTTTTACTTAGGTAGTCATTTCTTGCTCTTTTGTAGGTTTGCCAGGCATTTATGTTTTTTCTCCTCCTATACCTTTTCCAGCATTTGTCTCTCCACTCCTTAGCTCTTTTACACCCATTATCGAACCATTTCTCTCTGGCATGAATTACACCTACTTTGGTGACAGGTATGCAGCAATCTACAATCTTCCCATATTTCTCACAAAAGATGTCATACATTTCTTGTACAGATTTGTTGTAAAATAAGGTTCTCCAGTCAATAACTGCAAAAAGCTCATTCATTTTGATGTAATCTCCTTTCTGATAGTTCCTCCTCATGTCCTCAGTGCCTCTACTCTCAGGAAGAATGTCTTCAATGATATACTCCATCAACAACACACAGTGGTCACTCTTTCCAATTGGTGGTTCATACTCAATATTTTCAATATCCAACACATTATCTGTGAACACCAGATCAAGTAGTGATGGCTCATCCCCACCCCTGGCTCTTGTTGGTTCCATTACATGTTGGTGTAGGAAATTCCCTTGTACGCAATCTAGGAATCTTGCCCCAAAGGAGTCCTCACCACTGTGTGGGTCAAGATTTATCCAATCTATCTCTTTATGATTAAAGTCTCCCATAATCAAAATCCTACATTTTTTCTCCCGCGCCATGTTAACAACTGAGTTTATGACTTCAATCGTACCTATATGACTTTCCTCATAAATTTCAAGCCTATTTTGGTTCCTTGGTGGGTTGTATACAACAGTTATTATAATGCTCTCTGACCCAGTATTTATGCGAGCAACAAGAAATTCCCTGAACTCACTTTCTATAGCCAAGTTTATCTCTTCAACTTGAATCCTCTCACTTATGAGCAGTGCTATCCCTCCACCAGTCCTCTCAGATCTTTCGACCCTTAGTATTCTGAAGCCCTTAGGAAAAACTGTGACACTGTTTATGTCCTCACTCAACTTAGTCTCTGTAATTGCTACTATATCTGCCTTACTGTTGTGAATCCTATCTTTTAATTCTACTGCCTTACCAGCTAATCCATCAGCATTTGTGTATAACAATCTTAATGAGGCCCCATCCCCTGATCTTCTGTCATTATCTTCTTTATCTCCCCTTTGTCTGGAAGTATTCCGTAACGAAAATTTTTCTTCTCTTCTTCATTTCTTTCATCATTTAACCTTCTTGCCTCTTGCAACAAGTTTTTGATCTTTCCCATCTCTTCCTGTGTTCTGTATCGTCTAATGAACACTTCTTTGCATTCTTGAAGGTCTTTTAGACTTTTTTTTCTCAACAATATTTCCCTACATGTCTCCCCTCTCTCAAAGGTTACTTTTGTTGGTCTCGGCTTTCCTTCCCTCGAATATTTACCTAGTTGGTGTATGTTTACAATATCCTCAGGACCACATACTACTCCAAGCTTTCTTATCAGGTCTACAACCCTAGCTTTATTTTCTTCAAGTCTCCCCTGCCATGTTGGCTCCTGGGATTCACTTATGCCTGAGATTACCACTGTCTTCTCCTTATCAAGTGCCTGTCTGATGAGTGGGTTTGCCCTTTCCATCACAACGTCTTTCATTTTTTCGATTACTGTCTCTTTATAGTCAACTGTTTGTATGTTTTCCAGTGCCACCACCTTTACAGCCTCTTTTACTGCCACATTCCCCTTTAGTGCATCAGCAAAGGACGTTTTCATGGCATCATTTTCCATATTCAGCTCCTGGAACTCTTTTCTGAACTGTTCAATGTTTTCCTTAATCTGAACATTCCAAGCAGCAATCTCGTCTCTCTCAGAAGATAGCAGTGAACTAACATCTAATTCCTTTAGGTTGTCATTTAGCTGTTTGTTTTTATCTTCTTGATTAGAATTCTAGATTCTAGTTGACTCTTTTCCCCTTCCAGCTTCTTTATTCTTTTTTCTAGTTCCTTTCTCTCCTGCCCTTGTGCTTTATTTGCTTCCTCCAAAGATCTTATTTGTTCTCTGAGTGTTTCATTCTCTTTCATTTCTCCATCCATATTCCGAATTTTATCATCAAGGCTTGTAACCATTTCCTCTAACTTCTTGATTCTCTGTTTAAGTCCTCTGATGACTACCCCTTCTCCCGCCCCATGGGTGGGAGAGGTTTGGGACAGAGATGGCTTCATTTTTATGTTCTCCCTCTCACAGAATATAGAAAAAAAAAAAAAAAAAAAAAAAAAAAAAAAAAAAAAAAAAAAAAACTTCTAATTTACCTTCACACAGAATTTTTATATCTCCATATAAGTGCTATTTAGTGACTCAGTTTGTCTCCTTTCTGGTAACACACATCTTAACTTAAAAACTTGACCATGGTAATTTACGTATAAAAAGAAAAAGAAAAACGTATGTATGTATGTATGTATGTATGTATGTATGTATGTATGTATGTATGTATGTATGTATGTATATATGTATGTATGTATGTTTATATGTATGTATGTATGTATGCATGTATGTATGTAAATGCATGCTTGTATATACAAATACACATGTACATATTCTCGTAAATACCCATGGATGAGCATGTATTCACATTTACATATGCTTACACACGTACGTACTTTCAACAGCGTATACACAATGCGCTTGCGCTTATGGCTCAAAATTTCAATCATACTGTAAAAAAAAAAAAAAGTCTTAAAATGGAGC